>VMKM01003132.1:0-32500 GCA_008360985.2 Macquaria ambigua
AGTAGGCCGGTCATACCTCTGAAAAGGGAAACAAAGCTCTTGGGTGTGTGTGTTGGGACTGAGGGGCCCCTCAGGACCTCTGGCTGTCCGGGGGGCCAGTCCTGACTGACATGATGGGAAGGAGAAGGTTAGGAAAACTAAGGGGGCCTTACTTTGATTTATTTTATGTAGCTCTGGACCTGTTTCCATCAAGCATCTCAGAACCACTCACAGGAATCACTCTGAGAGTTAAACTAAAACCAGTCCTACATCAGAGAGCGTTAAACTAAAACTAAAACCAAAACCTAAAACCAGTCCTAAAACCAGTCCTACATCAGAGAACGTTAAACTAAAACTAAAACCAGTCCTACGTCAGAGAGCGTTAAACTAAAACTAAAACCAGTCCTACGTCAGAGAGCGTTAAACTAAAACCAGTCCTACGTCAGAGAGCGTTAAACTAAAACTAAAACCAGTCCTAATCCATTACAGCCTTTTCCATCTATCACGCAGTTTTCCGTCCAGCTTGGAAACTTTAAACCTGACTGGTTCTGTAGCTGCTGCTCTTGGCCTTCGTCGTCCTGGGGAGTGAAGATACTTTGACTCCTGGCTGTGAAAGTAAAAGCTTCCCTCTGAGACTCTTCCACCAGTTGGGACGGACTTCCTGCACAGAGAAGCTGGATAAATAGACGCCCTGACTTTGAGCTAAACTAATTAACCCATGTGGATTTTTTAAAAGCATTGTCTGGTTCAGCCTCTGGGACGTCTGCTGAACTGCTGCTGAACTGCTGCTCTCATGGTGATAGCTAGCTGTCTTCCTGTTCTTCACATAAACACCTTCTCTATTATAATTAGATTGGCCTCTTCCAAAATAACCTGCCTGCGAGCGAGCTCACAGCGGCCTCTCCTCACTTTTTATAGAGGCTTTGAAATGAAAACTAGACGGTAATGAATCTAGTTGGAGGCTATATCCTGTGTGTATTGTTGTGTATGATGTGCAGTGTGTGCAGCAGAGTAATGGATGCTGGTGTTTTTCTTTATTCGGTGCGTTATGTAATGGATGTTCTGCACTCGGCTCTCCTGGCTTTTTATCTGTGCAGCTCCGACGTCACGTGACTGAACAACTGTGAAGTTACAAGATGTGACTTTTATATTACATGACACTGAATGCATCTTTCCGTTAAACAAAATCCTGCCAGGTTAGAGACTGTAACACCTGTTCCACAACAGGTTTATTCTGCACCACTGCTGCTGCTGGACAGTCTTTCATTCACAAATACACATATTGGACTTTGTCAGGGATAAAACAATAAAGTCCTGGACTTATTTGTGGTGTTTTCACAGACCACCAACTGTTTATCAAGACGGAGACAGACATTCAGTATCTGACGTTAGGAAATATTACAAAATAGTGGAAAATTGAATCATGTGAACAAACAATTCATACCTTTGTTTTCAGGTAAAAGGTATTACAAGCTGCGTTTTGCAGGAACTTTCCCCAGGGACCAGGAACCTTTGGACCAGGGTCTAAATTAAGTTCACATTATTTTACCCCCAAACAGTCCCTGCTCAGGGGGGTAGTACTTTCCAAAAGTACAGGAGCTTTGGGGGTGGGGCTTGCGGCGCTGAACATTTCTGATTGGTCGAGCACTCGTGGCATTTTATTTCAGACACCATTTTTAAAAATCAGCAGCTGCAAACCAGTTCCTTATTTAACCCTGATGTATCCAGAAGTTTGACTTGTTCTCTTACTTGAAAACAAAAAGGGTTAAATATGCCTTTTTATCCCAAACAAAATGTTTCGGTATTATATCGTATTATGGGCTCAAATAGGATCAGTAAGATTTCAGGTTTGTACATCAACCTGGGAAAAAACTCAAGTAAAGTAGAGTTTTGATAAACTTCATGGTATTTATGGCATCATAAACAACAAGCTGAATCTAATCTAATCTAATTAACAGTGATTATTTTTCATTTGGTCTTTCTTTTGCTGCTGTAAACAGGATAAAATCTAGATTTCTTGTTCACCTACAAATCTTTTCTACAACCTCTGGCTTTGAATTGATGATGCTGATATACCTTCTGTAAAATGTTCTTTCCTGTTTGAACCAGCTGCACATTACCCAGAATCCTCTCTGGTGATGTGTGCAAACTACATGTGTTTCTCTTGGGGGGAAGAAGTTCAGCCTTTTCTGCACTAAACCCTTATTTCCTGCTGTTAAGGAGACTGTCTTGTTTCTGATTTATACGTTTTGATTTGACTGACTCTGTATGAGGAACTTTTCCCACCGCTGAGCACGAGTGGAATTCAGAGAGCTCTAATTTAGGTCAGAATTGTGGTAAGATGCTAAAAATGGAGTTATTTTTCACTCAGAAAACTTGGATTGTGCATGTTTAAGTGTGTGACGGTCCAGGTCAGCTTATTCCAGCACCTTCAAACCGATGGCTGCAGTCTGAGGCCGGCAGCTCAGCGTGACGTCGGACTCACAGCTGTGGACTCGAAGCTCAACGTCTCAGTTATTTTCCCCCAGAGTCGTATCTGTGCCAGCCATTGTCCGAGCAGCAGAGAGCGTCTGAATGCAGGGGGAAGAATAGAGGCAGCGGTGATGTCATGGTGTTGGTATGTGGACCCCGTCGCGGCACCTTTGGTCCCCCTTTCTGAGGCTGGAATTTGACTCCAGACGCTTGAAACCCGGCGTGCAGAGAGTTTCCTGAAAATGACAAAGAGAGAAAGGCGAGCGCTGCCAGCAGACTCTCGCTGCTCTTCTCCCTGCGAGGCTTCAACACGACTTCAAACAGAAACTCACTCAAAGGAAGAACGAGTGGTCGAGATTTTGTGGTTCTGAGGGGCAGAAAAGAAGAAACTTCAGATGCAGAGGGTTAGAGCTGCAACGATTAGTCATTTTTCAAGCAGAAATGTCAAACATTTGCTGCTTCCAGCTTCTTAAATGTGAAGATTTGCTGCTTTTCTTTGTCCTTTCTGACAGTAAATGAAGAGTCTTTGGGTTTTGGACTGTTGGTCGGACAAAAGAAGCAGTTTGAAGACGTCACTTTGGGCTCTAGACTCTAGACTAAACGATTAATCATAAAAATAATCGTTAGTTGCAGCTCTCATTTGCTTTCTTCACATTTTAGTCGTTTGACTACTGAAATGTTGGTCTGACGTGCATTTGAATGTTTTCTAAGTGTTCTTCGTGTTCACTGTTACTCTGATTACAGGTGTTATTATCGTCCATCACGAGTAGAGCTGAAACAGTTAATCTGTTTATCATTTAGTCGATAATTGATTAATTGTTTCAGTCGTTTATTGTGCTCAGTAAACTGAATCTCTTTGGGTTTTGTACTGTACCGGACAAAACAAAACATCTGAAGACGTCACCTTGGACTCAAAATATAACAGACCTTTTTCATAATTTTGTGACATTTTTTAGACAAACAATCAATCAATCGAGAAAATGGGCAAAATTCCACTTTTACAATTTCATGTGTTTCAGATTTTTATTGAATGTTGTATCTATCATAAATCTGTTGATTTATAATCACATGCTAGGAAGAAATTGGATTACTGGTTTACTTTTACATCCAGGCTGTGCAGGTCGGATAAAAACGTCACCGTTTTTTTTCCCCAAAGTCTCAGAACCAATTTTCAAACTGAAAAACGTCCACATTTACACGCTCTAGTTTCATCTGTCGGAGGGGGGAAACCCCTACATCTCTGCTTTCATTGTCAGTCACCAAAATACTGTTCACTCTTACCCCTTTTCCACCGAGGCAGTTCGCGGGCCGGTTCGGAGCCTAATCTTAAACCAGTTCTTTGCGTTTCAACAGCCAAAGAATCGGCTCTCGGCCAGACATTTTTATAAATGTCCGTGTGCTGAGCTGCATGATTTTGCGGTTTGTTCCAGCTGTTTTGTTGATGCTTCTTCTGGGATTGCAGATGAATTTAGTCCATAAATCCGTTCCATGAACCGCTAACGTTAGCCAACATCACAGTCAGAAACACAATGTTAGTGAATGTAAGATGCTGCTCATTTGTCCATTCGTTCACATCATAGTTTAGTTTTTATTTGTTGTGAAACATTTCATCGTAGTTTTTGTCATCAGAGGTGACTTTTTATTTAGTTTTTTGTTTCTGTTGATGAAGTGAAAGCTGTCTGTGATCTCTCTCTGCTGCAGTTTATCTGTTACTGTAAGTGAAGCTCGGCCGACCGCCAAACAGGCATGCCCGGTCACATGCTGGGGGAGTTGGAGGTGGAGGGTGGAGGGTGGAGGGGGGTGGGGGTCCAGAAAGATGGAGGTTTGTCTGTGAGGAAAAAGTCCATTATGAGCAGAGGAACGGGCGTGGAGCTGAGCTCACATCCCTCCTTGAACAATATGTGTGGAGTGCTGAGGCATTTCTTGTTTTAGGTTCAAATGGGAAAATAACCCCCCCGTCACTCCACCCAGAGCCGCTTCACAGGGAAAACACACAATATAGATGCTTCTGTCTGTGTGTGTGTGTTTAGTTTTTAATCAAAGCCTTTACAGTCGTAACTCTTGTTGGTTTCAAACATGCTGCTGTGTAGGTAGAGCCAGCAGGACCTCGTGTTTCTGCCAGTTTTAGCTCTTTAACACTTCTGACTGCATGCTACACCTGTTCAGATTCTGGATGTGTTTTTCCTTTTGTCTTATCGGCTTCATTCATTTCATTTCTGTGTGATATGAAAGTCAATTTGCAGACTTCTCAAACCTGCTAGAGTTGTTTAATCCATCACACTGAACATCAAGTCTGCTCGCTTTTTATTATTTTTGGTCAAAGTTGCTTTATCGTTGCTTAGAAATGCAGTTAATTGGAAAAGCCTGCATTGTTTTACTGTGGAGTGGGTTTGGATCACACAACGCTCGCAGGCTTCTGTTAATTGATTTCCATTAAATGAATGGAAGTCAGTGGATGTCTGCAAAGGTAAAACATTACACCAACAACCTTTGAGTATGAAGCACTCGCCGTCTTTTCCTGCTTTAAGTAGTTTTGAGGTTGATAAAACCACGTGTTCACTCAGTCTGACAGTATCTTATTCATCATCTCTTCTTCACTGATACCAAATATTAAAACACAGGCCTGCTCGCCGAGAATCACCGATCTGATCTGACACCAGATCCACCAACGCAGTAAAACACAAAATCACACGTTTAGATCAGTCATGTTATTGATAAAGTTGGATTTTTATTGGATGTCTTGTGTTATTCATTGAAGTATTAGTGATGCTGTAATGCTTCACTCTTTTAGCAGAGCTCCAATTTCACTGTAATTGCTACCAAAGTGGTTTCGGGGAAACTCCCAAAGAATTTGCAGGAACATTTGTGCACATATGATGTCAGCGTTTTGGTACCAAATACCAAAGCTATACTCTACACTTTTGAATAATTTACCTAACATTGTTCTCTTATTTTTTAAACAAGTTTTAAATGTCGCGTAAACTCGAGCAGGCACACAAAGAGTTTGTCTAAATGAAGAAAAACTAAATGCAGTTCTTCTGATGACAGAAATGACAGGGTTTGATGATTTAAGGGGTATTTTTAAACCTGGACCCTATTTTTTACAAATGTTGGGGTCTAAATGACTAATAGGTACCAAAAGTTTTGGAGTTGGTCCAGTAGATCGTCTCAGCCGGCAGCCGCGAACAGGCTGCAACGTAATCCTTGCGGGCAACTGTCCGTCCACTAAAAGTGCTTGTTTTTAACACTGACTCTGGTTCAGTTCATTCTGGTTAAACAAAAAGGATCTTACTCTTTAACAAACAGTCTGTCTCTGTAGGGATCCTTTCCATAATGTTGTCAGACTCTTAGAATAACAGTCTGAGCCAGAGTCAGTGGCAAAAACAAGCACTTTTAGTGGACACACTTTGATGGTTGCAGTAGCCCCAAAGGATTACGTTGCAGCCTGTTCGCGGATGCCGGCGGAGGAGATCTACTGGACCAACTCCAAAACTTTTGGTAACTATTAGTCATTTAGACCCCAAAATATGTAAAAATAGGGTCCAGGTTTAAAAACACCAGAGTTTCCCTTTAAATCAGAAGCTAACAGAAACTCAGCAGCACTTTCGGACAGAGACGCTGCGTTCAGCGGTGATAATAACCGATATCAGATATACTGTGTTTATATTTCTCCTCCCTTTCTTTGTTGCAGTCTAAGTTATTGTGATCGTATGTAAATAAAGATGTTCTCACAGTGAATATCGTCTTCTCACTCAACCCTTTTGCTGTTCAGTAACCAGCCGCGTGTTTAAAAGCCGCGGGGTGAGATTTATAGGATTAAGCTGTTAAGCTGTTATTGTACGTGTGATTAAAAGAAAAGACTTCTGCTGCAACATGTCTGATCCATTCTTTCATCAGGAGCTTTCAGACCAGAACAACTCACAGGTTTGTTGTTGGTTGTGTTGAGTCTGAAGCTTTTCCATCACATCAAACTGAATCTCTTTGGCTGCTGGGACATTTGAAAGAATACCGAATATAAAATATAACAACTCTGTGACTGTTGTGACTTTTTCCTCTTAATATTCTGACTTTATTCTTGAAGTATTATGACTCACAAAATTACAACATTATCTTCTGGTCATCACTGTTATACTCCCTGGTCGTTTACTGATGATTACAGATGACAGAATAACTGATTATAGAAATTAGTGAATTGATTAGTCAATATTTTAATAACTGATCAATCGTTTCAGTCACCTTTAAAGCAAACAAGCCAAATATTCTCTGGTTCCAGCTTCTTAAATGTGAAGATTTGCTGCTTTTCTTTGTCACATACGACAGAAATTTTCTGTTTCATAGACTGAACGATGAATCGATTCACTGAGAAACTAATCAGCAGATATTGATGATCATCATGAGTTGAAGCCCTGATAGAAACAGCAGTCAGAAAGCATCCAGTATACCTGGTGGATAAAACAACGTGATCAGCTGATCAGTGTGCTGCAGTAAACAGCGGTCTGTTGTTGACGCTGTGGTTTGTGTCTGTGGTGTTTATGGAGCAGGTGTGTGTGTGTGTGTGTGTGTGTGTGTGTGTGTGTGTGCGGAGGTGTTGGGCTGTAACCTGGCCGTGACTCGGTGACTGAGGAAGAGGGGGGTGGGGGGGTGTTGTGTTGTCTCGAGGCGTGGAGCAGCTCTCAGGAACAAAGCCAGGACTCGGAGCGGGGCCCCTTCTGCACTTCCTTTCCCAACACTATTGTTCCACAGAGCGGGAGGCCGAAGCATTGTGTCGGCTCAGACCCCCCCACACCCCCCCGCACTGAGTGACTGACTGATGTGGTCTAACTTACCAACCTCCTCTGCAGGTTACTTTCTCTCTGAAGACCTCCTGCTGCTCTGCTCCACTCTGCTTTCAGGGCTCACGGTTCCTACAAAGTCTTGAAAGTTTTCAACTGTTGAATTCGAATACACTCCTTGAAAAATGCTTGATTTTTTTATTTGATTGACAATAAACTGAAAATCTTTGGGGGTTTTGGACAAAACTAGAGTTTTTGAAGATGTCATGAAGTTGTGATCAGCATTTCTTCACAGTTTTCTGTCATTTCAAAAACCAAACGATTATTTGGCTCCTGTTCGGCCGAGCCCAGCGCCTCCCTGCTTCTTTGTTGGTGCCTCATTTATCAGCAGGCTGATAACGCCGACGTCACACTCACAACAGAGCCGATAAGACCGACCTCGTTCCTCCATTGCCTTCCTAACTCGGCCTGAACCTCCAGACGCCTCTGAGCTCCACCGCCCGACGCTCCGCAGGCTCGACGGGAATGTAAACATGTCGACCTTTTTAATCTAAGATCTTCTCAACGCTGCAGAGTTTTAGAGAAAGAGGACGAAGCTGAGTGAAATCTGAGGTTTTGGCACGACGAGGAAGCCATAACACACAAATACACTCTGAGACGGTTTGAATTCTTGCTGTAAAACATTTGCGTATCAGGAGGAAAAGAAAAATAAACTTACTCCTGACACACAGGTTGAATGTAGATATTTTATAATCTGCAGATTTTCGTGATTAATAGATTCATCGTTCTGTCTTTAAAATATCAGAAAATAGCAAAATATGTCCATTATTATTTTTCCTAAAACCTGAAGACGTCGCCTTCTGCTTGTTTTGTCGGACAAAAACAATGAAAGATATTCAGTTTATTATCACATAAGACAATTAAACGCTGCAAACTCTCCAGAAGCTGGAACCAGCGACGTTTCCGAATTTCTGCTTGAAAACCACAAAAACAGTTTATTGCACCGGACTGCATCATATTGATCAGGTGTTCATGTTGTCTATCCACCCCAGGTACATGCCTTCAGTTTCTATCAGGGCTTCAACTCATGATTATTTTCATTATCAGTGAATCTGCTGATTACTTTCTTGATTAATTGATCGTTTTGTCTATAAAATGTCAGAAATGAGTAAAAACTGCACTTAATAATTTAAGTCTTCTCATGTCTCGTTTTGTCCAAAACCCAACGAGATTCAAAGGAAAGTATCAAAACCTTTTTATATATTTGGCTTGAAAAGTGACTGAAACCATTAATTGATTATCAAAGTAGTTGCTGATTCATTATCAGTCGATCGACTAATCAACTAATCGACCAATCGTTGCAGCTCTAAAAGATGAAAACATAATTCCTGCTGTAAAACTCACATCTGCACATCAGGAGGAGGTCATCTGAAAGAAAAAGCTGTTTTTTACTAATGAACTTCTTCTTGAAACACCGGCTGCATGTGGATTATTTATAAATGTCGATCTTTAATAAGATTGTAGATTGGAGCTGCTTTAGGAAACCTTTCAGCGTGAGGAAGAAAACTTTAACCTTTGTCCAGCAGCTTGAAGCCGACACTCAGCAGCAGCAGCAGCAGCAGGATGTTCAATAAAGCAGAGCGAGTCTCCAGGGTCCACATGCACAGGAGACTCCGCTCTGGTCTGGATCCTGCTGATGAATCAGAGTTTGACAGGTTTCACAGCTCCGCTCTGCCGCCAGGTGATCTGTCACACCTGACACCTGAGTGTGTTTTAGACTTAGATATATTATTCAGCGTCTTTAACATTTAAATAACTTTAAGCCAAAAACCGACAAGGACTCAGTAATTCTTGTTGGGGTCCCTGAAACTGGATTGTATCCCTTTTTAAAGTGTTATCTAATACACACCTGGCAGGTGAAGTATTTTGTGTGTAATTTGTGAGGCTAACGTTAGCAAAGACGAGCACCGAACTCTCCAACCGACACACACTGCAGCGTTTCAGGTAGCTCTGGTCGGGTGAAGAAAACACTTCGGTTCTGTTTTTATGGAAAGACCTGGTCCTGTACAGCTCTGTGGATACAAACACAGGTGACCTACACTCAGTACTGCGCCTGAACGCATCCTGTGGAGACACAGACTGAGGACTGAAGCTGCTAACATGCTAACATGTTGCTCACGCTACGTCTCCTGTGTGTGAACAACTTTTTGAAATAAAGTAGCTCTCGCACACTTTTCACTGTGAGACAGCGACCTTCATCAAGGCCGGTTACTTTGACTATGTTTCGAGAATTGGTTCTGAATCAAGAATCGATCCTGAATCGAATGGAGAGATTCCTGCAGAATTATTTTTTTAATTTATTTACTTACTTTAATTTTTTAATTAAAGTTCTCACACAGCTTCCACACACAGATCGTCTCTCTGTCCTCGTGGTCACAGAGCGGCTCACTGATCAGAAAGGTGATCAGGAAGCAGTGTTTGTTTGCTGACACAGCCAAGAGGAAGTCTCTCTACCTGCTCACAGGTGGGCTTTCCCTCCTCAGTGTGTCCAGCTGTCTGCACAGGTTTATATTCAGCTGTCTGTGAGTACAGTTGGACCTTTAACGAGCCAGTACATCCTTTATTTAATCATTTATTGGGGGCGATTTACAGTTGCTCTTTGTTTGCTGAAAACAGCCACCAGACACACTTTGTTTTTACGGTGACTGTTTGATATCTTCACTCTGTATTTGTCTTGAACAGGAAGTAAACTGATAAAAACCCGTCTGTATTTGCATCTGTGTGATTGTGGTTCAGTTTGGCGCTGAGTCCCAGACTTCGGGGAGTTTGGAGCAGCTCTCGTCCAAACATGACTCTGAGCTGGAGGACGGACCGCTGCCGTCCTCGTCCCAGAGAACAGATAAGACACAAGGAAAGCTAATCTTCGTCTCTCTCCGCTGCCTGCCGTCACCGTCCTCATTCAGTCGGCAGATAACAGACAGACGTGTCCCACTCCTGCTTTGGACAAACACTTCCTCGGCTTCCTGTGTTCCTGTGCCAGGCTGTCTGAAGGCCGGGGGGGGAGGATGCTGATTGGTGCCCACGTTTCCCTCCAAGATCTCTGAATCTTCAAACAAACCCACTATCTCTGAGTGACACCATCACACAGTTTGGATAACGTGAAACTCTGTGTTGCAACTAAAGATTATTTTCATCATCGATCACTCTGATGGTTCTTTCCCCACCGGTTTTTGCTTTTTTCCCCAATAAAATGTTAGAAAATAGTGAAATATGCTCATTTTAATTTCCAATATCCAGTTGCACAATATGAAGAGATAAATATTTCCAGATTTGATTGAGTTAGAATTTAAACAGATCTCTGCTGGTTTGCTTTTGAGTCCAAATGTCAAAAATAAAAAAGTTCCCAGTGACGTCAAAACACGAGAGATAATCAGTTTATAATGATGTTAAATTAGAGACATCAGAGAAGCTGGAACCAGAGAACTTTTGTCATTTATGATTGAAACGATTAATCGATTATCAGAAATAGTTGCAGATTCATTTTCCTAATTGTTTGAGCTCTACAGTGGTTACTGTGGAGCTTTTACACTGGTGGTCCCTGTACTGCGATGGGCATTTTCACTGTTTTTGTGACCTGATGAAATGAATCGTTACCAGCAGCCCTATACTGAACCCTTGAGATTTCCCTTTATTGGAACCAAAACCCCCATAATTAACAAAACATCTGGGTCAACATGGGGAGGGGGAGGAGATGGCCTGCAGGGGCTCAGAACAGACTGTAAAAGGACCACGAGCCTCAACAGAACGATAATGTTTGAGTGTCCGCACACTTTTGGCCGTGTATTGTGTTCACTCTGCGGCATCATGTGACCTGCCTGTGTTGTAGTGTCGGAGGAGATCCTGTCAACCTGAGAAACTGGATCCAGTCCTTCTTCATTAACCAGACGAAGACGTTTTGTTTTGTTTGTGGCTGCTGGTGAAGTAGGCGGCGTGTTTGTATTCGGCCTACAGGATGTAATCTGCAGCGTAGATCTGAAGGAGCTGGACCTCTGCTGGGTCTCAGGGAGCAGTTTCTGACTGGAGTCTGTTGCGGTGTGTTCGGAGGACGGCCAGCTTATATTTAGTGCTGCGCTGCTGCTCGGTCTCCACACTTCACCACAATGAGAGGAGAGAAGCTGCCGGATCGTCCTCGTTTGTTTATTGCTTTCCGTTTGAGAAACAAAAAGATGTGTGAGGCGTTTCCTGCAGACGTATAATCATACATTCGATACTCGCAGCGGTCGTCTAATTTTAGCCGGCAGATTCTCTTTCAGCCTGAGACTCTGGTCCACGAGCCCGATCCTGAAATGTGCAGACTCCTGCAGAACCTCCTCCTCCTCCTTGTCCTCGTGCTGCATTCTTGTGGCGGCAGATCCACGGGACGTTAAACTTTCAGCTGAAATTATAACAAGAGGCCGAGTCCCTGCAAATGTTGGAGCTGAAACAGACTCCAGCTCTGCTGCAGGCCTCTCCGCCGCGCCCCATAAACAGCATTAAAAATAACTTTGAACAAATGTGCAGCAGCAGATGATGATGATGATGATGATGGTAGCCTTAAGACGACCGCTGGCTCCAATATTCAGCATCCGAATGTTTCCTGTTGGAGGTCAGCGCGCCTGAGAGTTTGATATCAGATTGGTTTTATTACTCAGAGGGGAAGAAAAGCTTTTCTGGAGATGATTTATTTCTGATTTACAGACAATCAGACACAACAGGTTTTAATCACAGTCCAATAAGAACAAATGATCCACAGCAGGTGGAGCTAATCCTCCAGTCGCTGCCATTAAACCACCACAGAAGAAGAAGAGGACACAACGACATCAACTTCAGGACATTTTTGTTCAAAGTGTAATTCACAAAGCATTTTAGCACTGAAAGTATCTCCTAAGTCTGAGAGTTCTCGTCCTAAATCACTGAGATCTGTTGATGACAGGTGTGTTAATAAAGATCCAATCAATCCAGTAAAAAATCATCTTTGATGGCAAAAACAATCTACTTATGAAATATGAAAGTATGAAACCTGCCCTCTTTTTCCTAAACTGTTCCCAGATTTTAACGGAATTAGCAAGTATTGTGTTTTTTGACAGGAAGTGAAGACACATTTTAAAACGAGGCTTCAGTTTTCAGTTTTTGTTGGTCTTCCAGTGAGCGTGTTGTGAAAAGAAGACTTTCCCTGAGAAGAGGCTTCTTGCTCCCTGAGTTCGGTTTGTGTCTGGGTTTTAATTTTTGTCTTGTGCTGATTTATTCCCATTAATTATAAAATCCAGGTCATTATCAAAGCAGCGCTCCGATCCCCAGAGGCAGAGCCTGCTGTGTTTCCCCGAGATCTCGAATACTTCAAAAGCTCTTTTTTGAAGTGTCTGGGGGGGGTGGATGCAGTGTCTGGGATCTCTTTCCCATCCTCCCCTGCTGACTGACCTTTGACCTCCTGTGACCTCTGACAGTAAACACTGTGGCAGCGTAGCACTCACCTTCAGTCACTGTGTTTACATTCACACAAGAAAACAGGTGTGTTTACGTCTACTGTAGAAACTTAGGAGCGTAAATTCAGTTACTGTAACGTACTTCATGCTCTGTATTTACTATTTCTCTCTCCTCCTCCATGTTTTCTTGTCACTCTCTTCTTCATGCGTTAGTCGGCGAACCAGCTTAGAGGCTCATTACTGCCACCAGCTGTGGTAAGCAGTCCTGCTGCCCAAATCACGTTACCTTGCGAGGCAGCTGGAGCCGTGAGATCACACCAGAATCCAGCCCTGATCTGGTACATAGCCTGCCCCGAATATATAGCAGAGACACTGAGGGATAGCTCCCGCAGTGGAAACCAGCGCTGCGTCTCAATTCGGATACTTCCGTTAGTACACATACATGTAGTACACTGTGTACACTATGTACTTACTTGCGTAGTGCGTGGATTTTGACAGGGTAGTGTTGTCTCAAATCAACACAGCTGTTGTGCGCTTACAGGAAATGACAATCGCAACATTTGACCGCTTCTTCTTCTTCTTCTTAATGGCAAATTGCAGCTGGGCGGAGCATTATCGCCAACATTTGACCGTGATTGTCTACCGCCGAAATATCTGCCGGCTCGTTTTCTCACTTGACTTTAATATGAATAAAAATGAACGTGCTTTTACTTATAGCAAACGCTGCAGCTTCCTCGGCCGCCATTTTCATACGTTGGTGGTCCCTCCCCTTCCTCTACGTAGCCAAGATGGCGACCATTGAGGGTGAGAAGTGTGCAGCGTTCCACACTCAACTTTTTCACCGTTATGAGTTCACCATCCCGGTCTCATAGTGCTGCATTTTGCCACAGCTGTCAGTGTGAACTCAAAATGCACTTAAAATAGCAAGTGGAAGCACACGAGTCTAGACGCAGCTCAAATCTCTGGACACATTTCTACCATCGCAAGGTATATACCATCATATCGCCCAACCCTAATGTACCTGCACTGCTGCCGCTGTGATCCTTTTCTGCAGTCACATGTAAAGACCTCGTTAGAAACCAGTTTACGTGTCACATGTTCCTCCAGCAGAAATCCAGCTGTGCTAAAGCAGGTTCCTCTGATCCCTGAATGCTGATTACACTAACCAGGTTTCAGCAGAAATCATGTTACTGCAGGAACCGGACAGTAACTGGGTTAGTAATTGTTAAAGTGGTTTACGTGACGAACTCGGCTGTAGTTGAGACTCTGCACAGAACTCTGATTGTGTGATGCAGCAGCCCGGCATTCACTCGGAGAGGCCGAGAGACTGAATGCAGCTTTCTGACTTACAGAACGCAGAGTCAGTGACCGTGGCATTATAATGACATGCTGATTAGACACAGGCCAGGCCACCACTGTACCAAACAGAGCACGGACTGTCAGGGCAACGGCACAGTTTAAGAGCCTGAATGCCACAACATGCCGGTGAGTGGGAGTCAAAATGAGGCTGCGGAGAAAAGGAAGAGCTACTGGACGTCTCACTTGACGAGGTCGGAAACTTTGTCCAAACTGTGGGAGTCTGCGGTCGAGTCCCGGCGGGGATGGCTGAAAGACCTGGAAGAGGAGGAGAAGCAGGGAGTCTTTGTCTGGCAGCAGATCAAAGAGCTGTGAGTTTTACTCTTCAGGATCTTAGTAGCGGACCGGCCCCTGACCCAGCCAAGGAAGTCAAACCCGGGTCAGAGGCTAATGAAGCTTCCTCAGGAGGTCCAGCAGAGACGGACAGAGGAGGATTTATGATCAGGTGAATAAAGTCTCTGCAGGAAACATCCACATATCTCCTCCCTGACGCTGACTGGATTTCCTCCAGCAATACCAGTGGAAAGAGATAGTTCAGGAGCCTGAGGGGGCCGGGAGTCTCCAGTCTGGGTCACCGCCTCCTGCTGTCTCTGGTGTCTCATCATCCTGCAGGGCGTCTGCCAGTTAAATACCACAAACACTCCTTCTTTGCTCTTAAGGCATCACAACTGTAAACGTTAGCTGTTGCACATACATACATACCACGAACACTCACAGCAGGTCATAACCATGCTGACCGGTTGTTGTTGGGGTCTGCCGACATGCAGATCTCTGATGGTGGCAGCGTCACGTTTCACAAATGATTATTATATTGATTAGAGGAAATGCAGTGGTGTGGTAGGCACTCTGATAATGAATATAAAAATCCTTTATTAAATCATGGTTAGACCAACGCGTTTTGACCATAGACTGTAGATAAAGATGGACGACAAAAGTGAAACCAAAACATCTGGATCGCCCCCTGGTGGCTGGCTGCAGTATAGGTCATAAGCCCCGCCCCCTGCATGTTAGCGGATGGGACATGGGCCAAACTGAAAAATCAAAGTTCACGTCAAATAAAATGTTCCCAAAGATGGTTTCTGTCATTTTAGGTAGTTCTTATCACGCTGATGTTTGTTCAAGTATTCATCTTTCTGATCAGTTTGGTTTGAATTAGTTATTTGATGCTATAAAAAGGGGGTGTGACGTCATGATTGACAGCTGTGAGTGTGCTGTGATTGGTTCAGGCAGGTGTGTGGGCGGGACCTCTATACGATCACTACTGCACAGACTCTGGCTCCAAATGACGTCACCAGCGCAAGATGGCAGCTCCCGTATCCGGGATATTTTGGCTTCATTTTTTAAAGTGGGAGGAAGTGGAGATGCGTCGGCCATCTTTATATACAGTCTGTGGTTTGACTCAGAGGGTCTTCATCAGGGTACAGTGTTCAATATATATCAAATATGATATCGAACACCTGTTCTTACTGTAGAAGACTCTCTGAGTGGAAACGCGTTGGTCTGTCCACGACAGACCTGAGACACGATGGATGAGATCTAGAGTTTCTACCACAGTTTTATTTAATACTGAACTGTATCTCTGGTTGTATTAGGTAGTTGTGGGAAATACTGCAAATCAAACAGAAGGTCTGCTTTGTGGTAAAGTTTCTTTAACAGGATTTTTGCCTCAACGTGAAGAACCTTCATTTGTCAGATATGTAATCTAAAAATGTATGTTTATGAACTGTTTCACAATCAAACTTTTCCAGAAAATGTAGCTACTTTATCATGATATAAATCGTGTTGTGTTAAGTTAGATATATGATGATACTAGTATGAAGGCTTGGTTTGGAAGCTGGTAGAGATGGTGGAATATATCAAGGAGGCAGAGAAAATCAGAGGTTCATTTAGCTGAAAACTGCTACCAGAGGTGTCAAACTTTTGGGCAACAAATGTACAAAAATATACAAACAAAAGTCGTAGTTCCCTTTATTTCAACTTCAAAATAAAGTAATACAGACCAGGATATCGGAAAGCTAAAGATTTTACAACTTAGGATGAGTTATTCCCTCCCTGGACCCGAACTGGTTTGTTCGTCATGAGATAAGACAATGCAGGCACAACAAAACTAAATTCTTCTGTTTCAGCCTTGTGACTTCAAGCTAAATGTTGTTAGTGATAGTTTAGCTGTTCTGAAAGTTGTATACATATCTTTCCTACCTATGCTGTGTTAGGTGGTTTTATCCGTATTGCCCTCCCTCATGAGGAGGTTTTGGAAGACTTGGTGGATCCACAGATAACAGGTCCAGAGCATCGTATGAAGGTCACATATTAATATTCTGTGTTGTTCTGTGTTTTCAGAGTTGCTGGGCTCCACCAAGAGACTCAATGTGAACTACCAGGACTCAGATGGGTAAGTGGTGAAGTCAACACTATAAAAAATACATTTTCTGGACACATTTCTCACAGTGAGGGACCTCCAGTGATTACACAGCTCCCTCTGCATCTATAAAACTGTTTCCACTCTGCAATAACTCCTGCTGCTGCTGCTGGAAACTAGAAGGCTGAAATGTTTTGGTCGCCTCTCTGCGGATCTGTTCAGCTGAGTCAGCAGAGTAGTAGTTGTGTCTGGTGTCAAAACATCATTTTAGCCTCTCTGTCTGAGCCCTGAGCCTCTGCTGCAGTCCGTTCACCCTCAGCTGCCTGGGCAGACGGGGAAACGCTGACTGCTTAAGTTCATTAAGCTCATTAGCCTGGAAGAGAAATAGATGAAGAAAAGTTTAGTCTCTCCTCATCAATATTTCTCTTTGTTAAAAGTTTTTATTATCCTCCTCCATGTAACATCTTACTGCTGTTTCCTCTCGAACATCTCCCTCCCGACTCTCGTCTTTATAGACACCAGCTGCCTGTTTTGCTTATCTCTCAGATATATTGATTTTATAGCGACATTTCTTTTAAATTGGCTGCAGGGAAGTTGGTCGATCGGTCGCTCCACCACTTTGTTCCAGACTGAAACATCTCAACAGCTATTATGGGATGGATTGTGATGAAATGTGCTTCATCATTCATGTTCCCCTCAGGATGAACTGTAATAACTCTGCTGATCCTCTGACTCTTCATCTAGCGCCATCATCAGGTCAACATGTTAATGTGTCCAACACTTTGGTTTATGACCAAATACCTGCAGAACTGATGACATTCCCATCAGCCTCAGCTGCACGCTGTGTTTACTGCTAACATGCTAATGTTAGCATGCTAACACGCTAAGCTAAGATGGTGAACATGGTAAACATTACACCTGCTAAACATCAGCATGTTAGCGTCGTCATTGTTAGCATGTTAGCATGCTGATGTTAGCATTTAGCCTCACGGAGCTGCTAGCTGTAGACTCTTAGTCTTGTTTATGTTTTATTTCACATTTAATAGACATCAAATCTGTCAAACTGCAGCATAATATTTACCAATGCCAGTATAATACCTGTTTTCAGAGTTTCAGCCCTGATAAAACAATCATTCATTTTCCAGTTTTACTACAAATTGCACATTTTTATCCTGCAGCCTTCGACTGAGCAGCCACTTAAAAATATAAATATTTTCTACATTATTATCATTAAATCTCATGTGCAGAGTCAAGTATTGTGTGTGTATCACAGCCTGATGTCTCTTCTTCCTCTGAGTCATAAAAAACTATTAAGAACTCATCAGTGAGCCTCACTGTTCACCTTCATCACCATCAACACACACACTGCAGTTTATTTGGACTCAGTCCCACACACACTGTCCTGCTGCCCCAAATACTCACTAGAGCACCAAATGTGGATTCATCCGCCGCTGAAAATAGTCCCCAACAAATGCACTATTTCCTCCTGTATGTGAGATGTTTTTAAAGATTTCAGTAGGAACCAATGGGCTCGGAGCTGAGAGCCACAGACAGGAAGTCAGACAGTATTTTTAAGAGATGGATTAACATGTTGTTGGTTTTGTTGACAATAAGAAATAAAGAATAACAGCAGACTTTCAAGTTGTACAAAAGCTGTATGAGGACGCTGCCTAAACAAAACACATCAGAAGTTGTCAGAAGCAGAAAGTGTCTCCTGTTAGAGTTGAGCTCAGGACTCATCAGTCCGTGATTTAACGGCCTCCTGCTAAAACAACTCGCGGCCTTTTCAGCTCTAAGTCAACATTGTTGTCGTAACAAAAGCTCAAAGAGGGACGACGAGCTGAGAGTCTGAGAGGGCAGTAAAACACAAGAGGTAGAGAGACTGTGGACCAGCACATCAGCCCTGAGACATCGTCAAGTGTTGGACTCCTTTGTTGGCCCCCTCAGAGGGCAGAGGGGGACCCAGCAGGGTCAAAGGTCAGGGAGCAGAGGGCTGGGCCGCGGTCGATTAGATAGGAGTGTTTACAAAGAGCCTGGATGACTTAATGCAGCGCTGACAGCTGAGGCATCTGAAAAATGAGTCAGGAAAAAGTTCCCGTAGCTGATATATCAGTGTTTGAGACAAATGGACCCCATAGTCACTTCTCAAGAAATAAACAACACTGTGAGAACTGGACACCTACAAAATATTTATATTCAAATGATGTGAGAATTGAAGCCAGACATTTTGTATTGGACGTGCAACTAATTTAGCAATTCATATTTTAATATTTTACTTTTTTGTGTCTAGAAAACAAAAACAATTTACTGTGATTCACTTTCAGTGATAATAAACTATATTACTGTGATACTGAAAATGACCTTTTCACTATTGTAATCATTACATTCAAAAGTGGCATTAGATTTAATGACAAACAGCTGAAGATATCAGACAGTTGTGTTGGCAGCTCAGTGTCCACGTTAGCTGCAGAGCTAACGTTACGTTAGCTAACGTTAGCTAAACGTTAGATCCTGCTAGTGATTTTAAGGGGGACATT
Source organism: Macquaria ambigua (assembly GCA_008360985.2). NCBI lineage: Eukaryota > Metazoa > Chordata > Actinopteri > Centrarchiformes > Percichthyidae > Macquaria > Macquaria ambigua. The sequence continues at coordinate 18,938 of VMKM01003132.1, forward strand.
TGGACGCAGGGAGGTTGTAGTGACGGGACATTTTATGTTTTAAGGGGAACAAAGTGGTAATGATGCACTCTGGCTTCAACCCAACCCCCCAGGAAGAGCGTCAGGCTTTGAAGCCAGTTTGACATAGTGGCCAAACCGTGTAATTACAACCTCCTGGGTCCGTCACGTGATGCACACTGGCCCCAAGAGACTTTTTCCCACAGATTTACATTGGGAAAGAGACGTCTGTAAATCAGTGGATAAATCTTTTTGAGGTACAACAACTAGCCAGTACGAACACTTAAACAGCCCTTATTTAAATCATGATGTCCTAAAAGTTGTAAAATGCATAAATAGCCGAATCCAGAGTTACAGAGTCACTGTGGTTCAGGTGAGAGAGCCTGAGACCGAGGGGTCGGGAGGCAGTGCTAAAGGAAAAGCTAGTGCGCTCGCTCTGTGGGCCGCGCAGTGTGGAAGCTATGAAGCAGAAGATCCGGGTCATTTTCTACCTGGAAGTCGACCTTTTCTGTCTTCATGCTCAACTGAGCAGCTTTCATAGGAATGAACGGGGCCCCGCCTCCGACGCTGCATCCAGTTCTCTTTATACATCCGTGCTCCAACCCTGTGATATATTTGGGAACAACATTAGCATGTCTGCACTGTGATTGGTGCTTTTCCCCTCAGTGTGTGTGTGTGTGTGTGTGTGTTGGGGCTAATAGCCTCCACAGGGACGTGGATCTCAGGCAGGAAAAAGGTTTTTCATTATTCATCAGTGCTGCTGGCGGCTCGCCGGGCGATGGAGCCGCGGTAATCACACAGCTGCATCTAAACACAACACCCCTAACTTCCCACAATCCTCCAGTGTTGGCCCGGCAGGTCAGCGGCTTCATTTGTTGATGTCAGATCATGTTTATACACAGTCAGTCAGCAGGCAGGGACTCTGTTCTCATGGGTACATTTTTTTTTTCTGGTTTTGGTTTCTCTGCTCTGTGTCTGCAGTCAGAGCAGCCAGGAGCGTCTGTGACTCAGCTAAAGATGCAGAGAAGCTTTCAGTGTGTCGTCACGTCTCTGAGGATTAAAGGTTGTTCATTTTCACCAGTTCAGAGCTGCAGTCAGGTCTGAGGGAGAAAAGTTGATGTTGGGCTGCAGCCAGAGAATGTTTCATGTTTGTGCTTGACAAAATGACTAAATGATTCATCGATCGAAACAGTTGCAGATAGATTAATGATCTGATCGTTTCAGCACTAGTTGATACGCATGTCCCAATCCGAAAAGTTCACAGGCAAAATTAGAGATTAACTCATTATTGTTATATTATATACATTATTAAAACAAAGTTTAAGTAACAAAAATTTCAAATAAACATGTATAAATTGCAGCTCTCTTTACACAATGTGCAACATTTTCAGAACACTTTGTGTTTAGTGCTAATTAGCAAATGTTAGCATGCTAACACGCTACACTAAGATGGTGACAATGTTTAACAGCATCATTTAACATTGTCATTGTGAGCATGTTAGCATTCCGATTTTGCATTTAGGTCAAAGCATTGTGTGAGAGAGCTGCTAGCATGCTAGCTATTAGTCTTTTTTACAGAGATGTACAGTTACGTTGATTATTGACCCTGTTTAACTTTGATTCATTGCTAATTAGACAACAACAACTAATATAAATACTATTTACTGTGTGAATTGGTTGATATGAGTATGAACTCAACTACAACTCAATTTAAAATCATTCATATGTGTTAACAGATCAAAATCAACAAACAACAACTTTGATGATCTAAATAATTTATATGGCAACAAGACCGACAGTCTGCAGCCATGCTAGCAGCTCTGTGAGGCTTAGCTTCAAGCTAAATGCTAACATCAGCATGCTAACATGCTCACAGTGACAATGCTAACGTGCTGATTTGTTTTGGTGATACTAGTATAGAACATTTTCAAACAAACATGAGCTTTTAGGAACACTTGCATGAGTTTTGCTACTAACATTGATATAGTTGGTATAATAATCGATCCTGTTTGTTTGTTAGCAGGTTTATGTCAAAACTAGTAAACTGATTTCTCTAAAAGTTCAGACATGAAGGAAGGAAAAAGTGATTTCTTCTTGGTACAGGTTCAGGAACGTTTTAAAGAGACAGGACAATGTTGAGTTCAATGTCATGCACTTATTTGACTGAAAGACATCACTGTCTATCACTGTGTGTGTTTTCATGCAGATCTGGATCCATATGCAGATTAAAAACTCATTAAAATAACAAATTTATGCAGCAAACTCGTGCAGCTTCATCGGAGGTCTGAGCTCTCTGGGTGTTTTCCAGTTAATGTATTCATCTGATCATTAAACTCACTGGAGGATAACTGCGTCTTTTGTCTGAGCGTCTTGTTGACAGAGAGAGCAACACTGTGAATAAGTGAACAAGTAAAACGGTAACTTTCAGAATAGATTCACAGAAGAAGAACAGAGCCGGAGGTTATGTTTAATGAAACAGAAAGGCATCCAGCTCGCCTCACCAAAACTCTCTCTCTCAACAATAGCTGACATACTTTCCTCCTGGCTCCGAAAGTTTTAGATTTCGCCAAGTTTTCATCACCGATCCTCCAGCGCGGATTAATTACACCCTCACTGCTGATCTGTGGGAGTCTGCAGAGTCTGTTTCTACAGACCTGCAGACTCATGTTGTGATTAGAGGGAAAAGTTTTATTCTGTTAAGAGAAAGGAAGTGTTTGGACATGCAGACGTACAGACAGACCTGAGGAAAGCGTGGAGGTAAAATCACTGTGACCTTACACATAAATCAGTGTTATTAAGGGCGTGTTAGTGTTTGTGCAGGTCGGCCATTTATCACCGAGAATATTTGTCTTTATTGACATGCATGCCAGAGTGTGTGTGTGTGTGTGTGTGTGTGTGTGTGAGAAACAAACACACTGGGTATAATGGAGGCTTCTTTTCTGCGTCTCTGTGAGACAAATTAGTATTTGAGTCTGTGCCGACGTCTCCGGCGGCCTGTTGGCTCGGTGTTTAGATGTGTTTCTATGGAGAGCAGAGCTGGAATGGGTCCCTGTGAATTGCTGTGATGGCGGGAGCTCTGGCCTTTTGTCCGGGGGGGAGAGACCCGGGCTGCCGGCGGCCGTCACACATCTGAGGAGGGAGAGAGAAACCGGACGGCTGCTGTAACAGAAACTCATTCAGTTTCCCAACAGAACCTTCACCTGTGATTTCCAATTTAAATCTTTCTCACTTTCATTTCCATATATAGGCCTGCATCAGAAAACTGGACGAAAGCACACTTGTTACTGAATTTAGAAACGTTACAACAAATTCCTGAGTTTAGAAAACCGTAAAACAGCAAGACTAAAACTCTAAAGCACCACTACAGGAAACATCATCAAACTGTCGGACAAAATTAACATCACATTGATTTATTCATGTATCTGTTCTTACGTTGTGTTCACACAAAACATGTTTTTTGTTTGAATTTGACCTCCGGACTGTTTGTGCAGTTTGTGTTCAGAGTTGGTTTAAAGTGTTTTAATGTATTTATTTACAGCTCTGTGAAAATGGGTGTGAACTTGTTGTATTTAGGTTTGAGAGAGCAACAACTGGATCAGGTTCAGGATCAGTATGTGCAGGTACAGTATTACAGGGAGAGAAAACAGATTTAGTGTGAAAATAATTTGAGAAAAAGTTATAATATTACAAGAAAAACATGATAATTCAACTAGAAAGGGCTGAAGAAGATTCACGTAGTGCTCGCTGCTGATGGTATATATGATAGTATCTATATATATATATATATATATAAGAGATGAAATACTGAAACAGTTTAACTCTGCAGTCAAAATATAAATCCTTGAAGAAGCTGAAGAAGCTGTTGAAATGGAATTGCTGAAAGGAGATGAAGTGTAAGCTCCGTCACATCTAGTTGAAGTTTCAGTTTGAGTGATGTCGAGAAAACAGTTGAAGTGTTGTTTGTTGTGAAGAGTAAAAATGAAAGCAGCTGAATTGTCAGTTGAAGAATAGGCGGTTAAAATAGTTGAAGTTATTAATAATAAAGTTGTTATTTTACAAAAAAAAGTTGTAATACTTTGAGATAAAAGTTGTAATATTTTAGGAAAAAACGTAATATTTTGAAAAGAAAGTTTTAATATTTTTAGAATATAAGTCGCAATATTACAAGATTGAAATACTCCATCGCAGTAAACGTAGTTATAGATTCCACCAATATTCACCTTATTATCAAAGATTTAAGATACTGAAATGTAATGAAAGCAGTTACATGATGTATGAGTCCATAACAGCACATCAAACTCTCATCAGTGGACTTTATGACTCAGAATCAACTGCTGAATGACATAATAATAATAATAATAATAATAATATATATTTATTCTTGGATTGCATGCTTCTGATGAATCCGTCTTTTTGTCAGACCCAGCCAGACGAAGTCTCTGATGAACAGCTGGAGCTGTGTGTGATGAGGTCTGTGTGATCTTTCCTGGTTTTTACTGTAAAATGTTCTCCGTGTGCCAACATGCCCAACCTGCACTCATAAAGAGCTGCTTGTAAATGTTCTTAGTAACAAAACCAACCAAAAAAAACCCCAAAAAACAACCTCTTTTGTCTCGTAAAACAGGAGCCAGCAAATGAACCGAACACGAACACGCTGTAGATCTCACAGCGACATGTTCGGACCGCTGAGGGAAAAGACATAACTCGTTTGCACTGAAGTGAGACTGGGAGTGAGATTTTAACATCCGGACTGTGGCGGGTCAGTGAAAGGCCTCCATGTAGGTTCAGACTGATGAACTGGGTGCATATTATTAAAACCTGTTTATTAAAAACTAAATATCAGTGTTGTCCATCATGGATATGACCACAGCTCGTCAGAACATATAGTGTGTATGTAACAGTATTATATTTATATTATAAATGTCTGGTCAGAAAACTAATTTGAATGTGTGGGGCAGAGAAACTTGTGATGAAAATATAGATTCAGTAATATTTTCTGTAAAATAATTCTTCATTTAAAGGTGTTTTAGTGTTTCATCTGAATCCTGTTTCAGAGGCTTTTCAGAGGTCAGAAGAGTGAATCCTCGTTAGTTAAACTTTCAGTCACCAAATGTCTGATATTTATAATGATGTTCTGTATCTATTAGATCTCCATAGAGGGCATGTATATATGTGACCATCAAAGCTCTGTGCTTGTGCAGTGCACACCTGGATGATATGGCAACATTTTGTTTTCAAATAAAAAAGATTTGAATCATTTTTTCTCCTGCAAAGTGCAGAAAAGCTCAAACATAACGGAAACATCTGGATTTTGTAGGAACACGTGCAGGTGGTGTTATTCAGGTGGTGTTATTCAGGTGGTGTTATTCAGGTGGTGTTATTCAGGTGGTGTTATTCAGGTGGTGTTATTCAGCGCTATGGGACTGTCAGAGCCAGGTGATTTGTTGTTTATTGACTTCAGCCTCTCCAGGTAGCCGGCTAGCGAGTGTTAGCTTCCAGGAAACATGGTGGAGACAGACTGAAGAAAGTAGTCAGTTCAATATTTCCCTCTGAGATGATGCAGAGTAAAAGTAGAAAGTTGCATAAATGGAAATACTCAAGTAAAGTACAAGTACCTCGAATTTGTGTTTAAGTACATAACTTGAGTAAATGTACTGAGTTACTTTCCACCACTGTGGAGGGGAGGGTGGAGGTCAGGGCCTGTGTGGAGAGGGTCTCTCGAGTGGCGGTGGTGATGAGAGGCGAGGTCACAGATGGCCTCGTTCTCCCGGGGTGGGGGTGGGGGGGGTGTCAGAGGAAAGACCTGGACTTGTTAACAGGTCTGAGGACTGTCAGGTGAGCGGGACTGAAGGACGGGACAGAGGGAGGATTGTCTCTCACTGTTCAGCTCCTACCTGCATGGTGGACCAGCCCGCCCCTCTTACTCAATGAAACACACTGAACCTGCTGCAGAAACTGGCAGCAAAACCGAGTGTCTAACTGGTGCCAGTTCAGGGGTTCCCAACCTGGCTGTCGGGACCCATCCAAAGGGAGGGGGGGACTGCAATGTATTTCTGCTCCTGACTCCTGGCCCTCCAGGTCTGGAACCACTGGATTAGTGGAAAATGAGTCAGATGATTTTTGATGGAGCACCAACAGACGGTCCAATGGAGAGATCTTCACCTGATCTGTAACAGACCCGTGGAAAACCTACCTGAACCTTATTAAGACTGCGTTCCCACTGCAGGGACCGGGGTCTAAATTGAGTTCTAGGTTCCCAAACAGTCCCTGCACGGGGGTAGTACTTACCAAAAGTACAGGACCTTTGGGGGTGGGGCCTGCAGCATTTTATTTCAGCCACCGTTTTTAAAAATCTGCAGCCGTCCTGCCTGCGACGAGCTGCTGGTGTTCAGGTCTTTGTGGTGAAGGATTCCTCCTCTCCCTCCTCCGTCACTCTCTCCTGCTCTCTGTAACCTCTCTCAGTAATCCCTCCATTATTGTTGGAGCTGCCCTCGGCGCTGTCTGTTACTGCGCCCACATGAATGCCATCGCTCACATTACGCAACAGAAAGAAAGGAAGGAAGGAAGAGCAGCACTAAAACCAGCCCCCCCCTCCTCTCTCTGCTTTGTTTCTGCTGCAGAGCTCCTCTAATGTCTCCTGCTGTACTTACAGACGGCACATGTAGCCTGTAGCTTTATTTCCTCTCCTGTCTGTGCTTCACATGTGGGGGAGGACGCTCAGATGTGACGGCTGCGGTGCATTTTATGACTTCTTCACAAACTATGGGTGCAGGAAATGAAATTGTCTTTAAAAGAGTCCCTGAATGTATTTTGTTCAATTATATGTTTGATAAAATGTCTGAAAACAGTGAAAAATATTTCCTGAAGCCTGAAGACGACGTCTTCAGATTTCTTGTTTTTGTCCATCCAGCAAAAAGATGTTCAGTTTGAAATGATCTGAAACAGAGAAAAGCAGCAGAAACTACAGGCAGAGAATGGCTGATATTAATATTTATTTATTTATTTATTTTTATTTAGTTTATCGTTTATTCAGCAGAGACAATGCACAATACATGTACTGTACCAGATATAGCTAAAAGCTCATTTTCATCTGTAGTCTCTGGGCGGAGGTCAGATCAGTTATAGTCAATCAAAACTTACACTTTGTAAAAAACAGTCACAATAAAACACCACACGAACAACTAAGAAACAAAACAAAAAATAACATCCACCCCGAAATAAACAACCTAGTAGCTGACCCTTGACCCCTATGATGTCAGAAAGGTCAGTGACATGTTTGATTTGAGTGAAACTTTGTTGTTGCACTTTATCAATTTTCCCCTGTGTTATTTATTGATTATGAGGCTGTTGTGAGCTCAGAGTTTCTGTCAGTTTCACCAAAAACCTCCCAGACGTCACTGATTAGTTGTTTTACTGTTCTGTAATAAATTATCGAATTTGATGCCTTCAAATGTCTAATAAAATGCTAAAATTTGTAATAATTATTCCTAGGCGAATCTAAATTTGACATGTTTATATAATCCATCATAAATCTTGACTGCAACTATTTACTCCAAATAAGTCTTCATTTTCAAAGAGTCCTGGTTATTCTGAAGAAAGAAACTGTGCATTAGAAGCTGATGAGAGCCTTTGAGAGGCTGATAACTGGAAGTAGTACAGTTTAACACCCTGTCGATGCTTTCAAAAGGCCCTTCTGACTGCTGCTGATGAACACACTCTGACCTGGTTGCAGGAAGCAGCAGGTTGTCAGAGAGGGTGTGGCTCATGTTCCCAGGTGTTGTGGGAACATCATGTCTGACTCACGCAGTAACACAACGATCGGACTCTCCCTCCTGTTCATTCATACGGCGAGTCCAGACATCACTACACACACACACACACACACACACACACACACATACAAAATTAATATAAAACTAAAAGAATCATTAAAAACCTTCCGGATGAAAAAGCAGAGGCGCTGGATCACACAGCAAAGGCCATATATTCAATTAAGGTAATTCTTAATGTCATCTAGTAATTAGATTGATAACAAGACAAGATGCATCAGGATCTGTCTGATTGATTACATGGTATATTTGCTAACTTATCAGAGCAGCATGTCGGAGAAAAGAGACTTAAGTCCTGGATGAGTAGAGCTTTCACTGCTTCCTGTAAAACCATGTAGAAGAACTCATTACAAAAAGCTTTCAGACACTGAGAGAGAAAAATGCCCAGGCATGTCAGTGAAGCTTGTTTTAACTTTTTCATGAAGTACATGAACAGCAGTTCTGCTTGTACCAGCTGATCTCCTGGAGTCCTTTTTCCTTCTTCCTTCCTTCATGTCCTTTTGTATCACAAGTCATTCTTATGTATTTCTGATCCAAAGAAAAGAATCAGCTCAGCTCTGTGGAGTCCAGTCAGAGTCCGTGTCTCCCAAAACTGATTACAGGTTCGGGGGGGTCTGTCTCTGGGTCTGGGTCTGGGTCTGGGTCTGGGTCTGGTCCATGTTGAGTCATAAAGTCTCTCGTTGAACTTCAGACTCTGATGGGCTTCAAAGGGATTTTTAAATTGATCGTGTTTACAGGCTCATCAGAGGAGGCAGTGTGAGCTGTCAGCTGATGTGGGGGGGGCTGTGGTGACATCAGTCATTTTATTAACACTGTTGATTGTTTATGACTCTCTCTCTCTCTCTCTCTCTCTCTCTGCTGTGACCTTTGACCTCAGGTTTTCGGCCCTGCACCATGCTGCTCTCACAGGGACCACGGAGCTGCTGTCGGCCCTGCTGGAGGCTCAGGCCACCGTGGACGTCAAGGACAGCAACGGTTAGACACACACACACACACACACACACACACACTTTCTTGGTGTCATGGTGGTCTAGGAGTCTCAGATGTGTCCCGGGTCTAAGGGAAACCTAGACACAACAGAACATAACACTCTCATGAATGGCTGCGCAGTTTAAATCAGCAGTTTATTATAAACCTCTGAGATGAGCGACGTTCAAAACAACAAACAGAAGTTCTACCATCAAACCCTAAACTTCACAAACAAACACAACATTTCAAATAAAGGACACGTCTTTAAGGTTCAGCTTTATTCTTATTAACCCTCTGAGAACAGACCGTCCACAGGAGGGGGTTGTTTGCATGATCCTGTTTAAACTGATAGCTTGAGCATTCATTCTTCTTTCATTCTTTTTGCAGCTGAAAGCTCAGGCTGACATCTTTCGCGTCATCACGTTGTACGCTTGTGTCGCAAGTTGATGATGTCATTACGTTACGTTATGTGCAGTGCAAAACATGGCGACAACGTGCGGTGGCACTGTTTTGATTTATGACATAGTTTCAATAATTGTATCAGTCATTCTGGTTTATTGACTTGCAGCCTTTTATCTTATAGGTTGCACAGATTTTAGGGATATGAAGCATTTGCAGATAATCCAGGAAATGACATCACAGTAAGCAAAAATACTGACGTAGGCTCTGGAGAAATATTTCTACTGCAGATGAAAAACATCTTTGCACTCTGCTCATAAAACTGAGCAAATCTCAAAAACTAAAAAATGTACAGAGTTCAAATAACTTGTGGAGAGTTCAGAAACACTTTGTTCATGTTTCTACATTCAGAACAGTTTTGGATCAAAATGTTTTGTGTGTTTATTTAGTCAAATTTAATGAAAAAACATGTCTGATTTTTGTAATTTCTTTATTTATGACACAATTTCAATACTTTTATCAATTATTATGGTTTATTGATTTACATAAGCTTTTAGCTCAGGTTGTACAGATTTTAGTGATATGAAGCATTTGAAGATACTCCAAGAAATGACATCACCTCACCTAAATACATCACAACACGTGTCTTGTTTATTCCATAACCTAATATCACTTTCAGAGATTCTTTGGATATTTCCATCTTGAGTTCATCTCTAACATACAGTGTAGAGTTTCCTCTGTGGTCAGTCACTGATGTGTGTTTCAGTGTCACGATCACTTTATTTTAATGTGTTTGTTTTCAAACTTCATTTAAACGCTTCAGTAACGAGCAAATGTCATTTCCTATCCACTGTCCAGTCACATGAGTCACATGACCACTGTGAGTGTGAGTGTGTGTGTGTGTGTGTCGGTGTGTGTGACAGTAGACGGCATCAGCTGGTTCAGATCATCACAGCAGATTAACAGCTGACTCGTGCTGCGTTCACTGCAGCTCGTTTACATCTGTGTCATCCTGATGGTGTGTGTGTGTGTGCTTCTGTTTACAGTGTCACACACACACACACACATACACACACACACACACACAGTAATGTAGTAAATATTCACACACTTCTGATACTGCTGTTTATTTATGTCTGTCTTTATTTTTGTGAATATCTCGGTGAAAACATCCAGAGAAGACAGAAAGAATTCACGTAATGAGAGCTGCTTGGGTGACATATTATTCTGAATTGGGTCATTTTACTGATTTCTACTCTGTTATTGGTACTTCTACTTCAGTCAAAGGTCTGAGTTCTTCTTCCACCACTGATTGGTAGAAGTTTATAATAAATAAAGACAGACTCAGTGGGTGAGGGTTAAAGTGTGTGTTTGTTGTTGATTGGTCTGTGCAGGAATGCGTCCGTTGCATTACGCCGCCTGGCAGGGAAAAGCTGAGTCGGTCCTGATGCTGCTTCGCTCCGGAGCATCAGTCAACGGTGTTTCCCTGGACGGACACATCCCTCTGCACCTGGCAGCCCAGTACGGACACTTCGAAGTGGTGAGTTCATCAATATATCATCTATCACTAAGTCTTGCTTTGTGTCATGTGTAGCACCTGCGCTGACACCTGTCCTCTCACCTTTCACCACTGTTCCTCTCAGCTCTAGTCGTCGGGATTTTCTAGATCACTCAGACATCAGATGCCTTTTAGAGGCAAAGTTTTTGTTATTTACACATTCAGACACACACACACACTTGTTTACAGCTCAGTATTGTGTGTTACAGGATTCAGCAGTGATACCGCTGCTTTACTCTGAGGAATAGAAACATGTTCCTTATTTAAAGCTGTACGAGAACATTGTCTGAATAAAATAAAGCCCAAAACTGGCCAAAGTTTGACTCCAATCAGAAGAATCTGATCAAAGAACAAGTAAAATCTGATCAGACACTTCAAGTGTGACCACACCAAAAAAGTATTCATATCAATGGAAGTGGGTGAGTTATTTAGATCAGTCTTCTCTTAAAGGGTAATTCCAGTATTTTTAAACCTGGTCCTATTTTTTACATATTTTGGGGTCTAAAAGGTCCTTTTTGTTCAAGCAGAAACACTGTTGTCTTCCTGCAGCAGCTCACCTTTAGATTTAGGTTGATCAGATTCTAGGTGGGGGTGTGATTAGTGACCCTGTTTGTGTCGTCGTCTGTCTCAGCAGAACAGATGTGAGGGGATGTTGTGACTGATGAAATGAACACTGCAGAGGTTTGATTATTAATTAAGATGAATGTAGGTTTGTATTTTGCAGATCAAGAGTTTTAATATAAAATATGAGCCACAAAATCTCCCACTTATATAGTTATGTTAGTTAGAAGTAGAAAAATCTGTCCGTGCAATAAGAAAATTCCAAGTTAAAATATTTTCTTTAAGTTTCATTTTTCATGATTTCAGTCCAGCAACCTTTCTCCTTTGTTGTTTCAAAGTACAGACACAGTTTTTAGAACATTTTTAAATGAGTTGATTTGAATTAAACACGTGTTGAGATATTCTCACTGCACTGACAGATTTTTGTTTTAAGAAAATTAAGATTTTAGGACTCTTTTCTTGGCAGAAAAGTCTTTATATGGCATATAAACCATCAAAGAAACCCTTCTTCTGCCTAACAAGTACTGTTACTTTTGATACAGTACATTTAGCTAATTGGTAAGAGGTTAAAAGTACAACATGCATCTGTCTGCTTTGACTGTTTGAGACAAGACACCACATTATTGTCTGTTACAGCCAGAGTTTAAACACAGTTCCAGTTAGTGTGAACAGTCCACCTTAAATCCGCCTTAAATCCATCCGCCTTATTTTTTGGGTCGTATTGAAATCACTGTAATCTGTCCTGCAGGGTCCCTGCAGAGCTGCGATAATAACACACAACTGTCTCTGTTTGTTCAGCCTGTGTGAGATTGTGTAACAGTTTACGTCATCTGATTGGCTGAGAGGTGGTGAAACTTTATCCACATTACAGCATCGACGTAACACAAAACCACGAGGGCCGAGACGCTGCTGACACCTCTGCAGGTGTTTCATCCTGCTAAAGGGCCACACACACACACACACACACACACACACACACACAGGGTCAGGCTAGCCGTTTCCCCCTGCTTCCAGTCTTTATGCTAAGCTAGGCTAACCACGTCCTGACTGTAAATGCTGTTTCAGAAATGTTAACACAGTTTTTTCATGATCTGAGGTGGTTACCTTTGGTGGTATTATTATGTTTATTATATTATTATGATTGGGTATTTATACCCATATCATCGTTATTATAAAATATATATTTTTTATTACATTTGTTTTGATTACTATTGTCATTATTATCCTTATTATTATTATTATTATTATTATTATATACACAAGGATTATTATCCTTAGTATTTAGTACTTACACAAAACAAATAGCAAATATAACTTACATCACAAACACAAACAACTATAGAAATTACAGCAGACAAACCACATGTATACATATATACACACACAGTACATGTACATACATGTCAAGTACTATATGTAATTCTAATACAAAAACAAATCACTTCTACACCTGTTCAAATTAATTACTTCTTCCTATAACAGGAAATAAAAGGAAAAGCCAGATAATATTAAGTTACAATATCATAATAATCATGTCAGGATCTCCTATTTATTTATATCCAAGCTTTCATAATTATCTTTTTCTGCAAATAATAATGTTTGAGAAATAAAACGAGGAGATTTTTGGGGGTATGAAATACACAAAACTTTGCCAAGTAACATAACTGAGCTGTTTATTTATTTATTTCTCCATACATCCACTCATTTCCTTGGTCACACTAAACATTTATGGCACACTTTCCCTCACACACAAATATATGCAAACATAGTTCTGCCATTAACACACAGCACTTCCCCTCATGATCTGTTTCCTTCCTTTGACATGTTTGTACCACTGGTTTTCTTTTGCTCTGAACTTTCTGCTGTGTGGATCTTTTACGTCTCCTCTTCATAAAATAATGTTTGTTTCAGTCTGAGATGTTGCTGCAGCATCAGTCCAACCCCTGTCTGGTCAACAAGGCCAAGAAGACTCCCCTGGACCTGGCCTGTGAGTTTGGAAGAGTCCAGGTGAGCGCGTTTCTTTTTTATTTGTCTGTGTGTGACATGTATTAAACCTGGGACAGCTACATTGTGGGGACTCACCTACCTAGTGGGGAAACACCTGCCTTGTGGGGACAGGTCCCCACAACGTAAATAATTAAACTTTGGTGGTTTAAGGTTAAGATTGTAATCAGGGTTGGTGTTGAGGTTAGTAAGTTCTCAGGGAGGGGGTGTGAGTCAAGCAAAGTCCTGCTAAGTGAAACTTGTTGG
>VMKM01003132.1:35000-45664 GCA_008360985.2 Macquaria ambigua
GTGTGTGTGTGGTTTTGTCTCTTCTTCATGCCTCACATTCCCAGCAGAGCTCTGAAATACACTACAGCATCCCTGTGACCCAGTTATACAGAGCTCTTATCCCTTGTACGTGTGTGTGTGTGTGTGCGCATGTGTGTGTGTGTGTGTGTGTGTGTGTGTGCGCGTGTGTGTGTGTGTGTGTGTGTAAGCTACCAGCCAACATTTTTTACATGAACCTGCTATATAATAAAAGGCAGAGCTGCTTCACTGAATAACTCACATTTCAAGACATTAGTGTCAGAAATAAGAAATAAGAATCATTTCATCTTGGATGCGTTAGTGGAGAGTTTGAAGCTTTTTATCTTTATTTTTTAAACCTGTTTCAGAAATACAGTTAGAGTGTAAATACAATATAGATAGAACAAAATACTGCAAAACCTGACAAAAATAATAACAGAATAAAAAGGAATAAATAAATATGGTCGGAGGATCACAGTCAGGCAGCGTCTGGAGTCTGAAGGTTCAGTACTGACCTGGGAAATAAAAGATTCTTAACATAAGGTCACTTACTGGAGCTTTTAACCACATCTTGTGGCCTTCCTCAGTGGATGGAGTTGATGGTTGCAGTTTGGACTCACAGGTGGATCATGTGCGTCTCTGTTGTGTTCCAGGCTGCTGCTGAAGGCCGGCATCGACATCAACAAGACCACCAAGTCTGGAACAGCTCTGCATGAAGCCTCTCTGTACGGGAAAACAGAGGTGGTCCGACTGCTGCTGGACGTAAGTTCACCTGGGCAGGTAACACAGGTTATCTGAGGGGTCGTCAGGAGTGATGTCAGCAGTTACCTGTCGGGCAGGTAGCAGTTACAGTATATCATGGTTTGACTCGTTCCTTCGAATCTTCATTGAGTTTTCTTAAATCAAACATCATTTTCCTTCATATTCGTGCAGCAATCCTGTTTGAAAAGACTCATTTCTAGAAATCTCTTGTTTATAATTTAGGAAGCGTGTCGCTGTCCAGGAGAGACCAGGTTCACATCCTGTAGGTTCAGGCTACAAAAACACTTAAAGAAAAGATGATGGTTTTGGTTAAATATTAAAGAATCCTGACAGACGTTCATCTTTTCCGAACCTAAAACAAGTGCTTTGAGATTCCTGAACAGAACCATGAACACATTCATCGTGCTTTAGTTGCTCCGAGCAGATGTTGTAGGTAAAACAAATCATTTGGTGGTTCAGAGCGAAATATCTTGCCAATTATCGGATGGATTGCTAATACATTTTCTACAAATATTCAGGTTCCCCACAGGACTGACTTTGCCCAACACTTACCTACCTGCAGAACTAATGACATTCCCATCAGCCTCAGCTGGACTCTGTGTTCACTGCTAACTAGCTAATGTTAGCATGCTAACATGCTAAACTAAGATGGTATATACCTGCTAAACATCAGCATTGTCATTGTGAGCATGTTAGCATTTAGCTCAAAGTATTAGCATGGCTCTGTGCTGTCAGTGAATGTGTTGCAGAGACTTTCAGAATGAACATTTTGTAATTTGACAGAGATTAAACAGAAGTTGAATCTGAGGGGCGTTACATATTTGCTGTGTCACTTCAGTAGTTTACAGTCAGAGTCTTCAGGAGGGCTCGACTGTGACATCGCTCCGTTCATCTCTCCATCCGCTGACGTCACATCAGATGAAGCTTCAACCAAACCCCACAGAGCAAAAAGCATATTTAGAGACTCATTAGTTTTACATCCCAGAGATGAGAAGGGTTACAGAACAGAGCTCATGTCTGGAGACAGACAGTACATGTCATCCTGTGTGTTGTCCCCGCAGGCCGGAGTGGATGTGAACATCCGTAACACCTACAACCAGACGGCGCTGGACATCGTCAACCAGTTCACCACGTCGCACGCCAGCAGGGACATCAAGCAGCTGCTGCGAGGTCCACACACACCTTTCACCTTTCTTCTTCTACTCCTCTTTTCTTCTGTTTTTTTTAATGTCTTCTCTTATCCCCCCCCCCTCCTCTGAGGATCCACACCTCCTTCTGTATCTGGGTCTCTCTGAGCAGCAGATACATGGAGCTCCACCAGACTCCATTCAAACAGCAGCTGTGTTTAAATTTTGGGTTATGTAACGTTAAACTCTTATCAGGCAGCTCTCACAGCTTCAAAGAGCAGACTGCTCACATTCAGCCTCAAATTTAACAGAGCTGCATATATACAGTGTGTGTGTGTGTGTGTGTGTGCTCTGTAATCCTGCAGTCTTTTGAAGTTCCTGTGGGAACAGACTGAGGGAATAATGAGCGGTTGTGTTGAAGAAGGAGTGATTTAAACATGGACGGAGACTTTCCCGTCTTGTTTACTGTGCAGAGGAGATCAGTGACTCCAACACACACTCATTGTTGACGAGTCGTCGTGTTAGCGGCCGCATGCAGCTGTCACTGCTCGAATGACTCACTAAAAACTGACGGGACCAGGACTGAAGATCTGAGTTTAAAAAAGAATTCGGTATTTTATTTTGGTAACCAGCAGTGCCTTCCTGTATTGTTTGTTTTTAATTTCTCTCCTTTTTGTCACATTTTGGCTATAATTTATGATTATTTTATTATCAATTAATCTGTTGATCTGTTTGATTATTCTATTAATTGTTTAATCTCCAGTTTGGGTTTTTCTTTTTGTTCCAGTTTCAGCCAGTTTTTCATCATTTCACCTCTTCGATTTGTTAATGTGGAGATTTCAAACTAAATTAAGATTTACTTAAAAAATCCCAAATAATGCAGGAGAATGTGTGATATTTTTTGGACTCATTATATTGAAATGAGGCTGTTTAATAATAAGAGCGTTTCACAGATTTTCTTGGTGGGTTTGGTTTTGCTGAAGAGTCTGGACTCTAAAGTTCTGGTTCTGGTCTTGTTCTGACTGTGGATGTTTCCTGGACAGATGCGACGGGTGTTCTGCAGGTCCGAGCTCTGAAGGACTACTGGAACCTCCACGATCCCACCGCCCTCAACATCCGAGCCGGAGACGTCATCATGGTGAGACGCTCAGTGACCGTCTGACTTCACTGCTTCGTTAGTCAGCTACAGGCGCTGGTTTCTCTGGTTTCTCTGGACAGAACGAGACACTTTGACTTACAAATTCTGCCTCATTAAACAAAACTAAAGACATAAAAGTAAGTGAAGGTGGAAATATTGTTCCATTATACTGGATTTTACAAGTCTGAAACAACCAGAGAACACGTTATAATAAGTTATCACACTGTTCCAGTGTTTTACGTGCACAGAAACTGAAATTCTCCTCTCTTCACCTGCCTCATGTTTACAGTCTGTTTCTCGTTCACATTTTCTTCTATGTGCATTCTTCTTTTTCTGCACATTTGCGCGACACGAATGTTCAGGCTTCTTAAAGGATAAATCTGGTTTATTACAACTCAGGTTTTATATTTGTAGTTTTGTATTTTTCTTTATTGAAAACAATCATAATATATACTGCACATGTGTGAGAACAGAAAGAGGAAACACGGAGCGCTTGGTGTAGGATAACACAGGAGCTCTGTACACTCAACAGAAATGAATTCACGAATCAGAGGAGAAAAAATATATAAATTAAAAAAAGAGGTAAAGTCCATAATCTTAAAGATTTTCAAAAGCAGCTCAACTAAAGGAATTTATAAAAAAGTGAGTAAAGTTTAGTTTGCATCCGTCCATTTCTTTTTATATATAAGATTATAAACAGTAGAATAAAGAAGATAAAATAAATGATCTCCACCATATCGCGTGAACGTTTTGCACATTATTCCAAAATATTTTGATTTACATGCAATAAAAAATAAGTGAAACTCTGGAGGAATAACTGATGAAACCTCTTTCATCTGTATCCTCTGTGCCTTTTTCAAATTCAAGTCACCAAAAATAGCTGAGTAGAACATTTTCTCTGGGGAAACATTGCTCCCTACGTTTTTAAATCCATGTAGTATCAGCAGGAGAGGTTTGGGTAGCAGCTCTTGGAAAGACTCCAGCTGTTACCATGGTGAGTTCAGTGTTAGTGTTGCCGTAGAAACGATGGACAGAACTGTCAGAATATGACTCGAGTCGTCCGTCACGTCACATCGAGCTGCTTTCTGTCGGCTGTTTGATCTTCATCATTTGAAGTCGACTGAGACAAACCTTTAATGTGGGAACGAGTGAACTGAAGCAGCTTTCAGAGGCAGGTGGAGACAAGTCCAGCACACACACACACACACCTTCCTCTGAACTCTGTCCCATATTTCCACTCTGCAGATTGTAGATGGAGTGCGTCAGTGTTTCAGTCATTTCCTGCCTCACCTAAAAAACAAACCCAAAAAATCTAAAATGTTCCTCCGTATTTATGAACTGGTGAGATGATGCATCTTTCACATATTTTGCCAATCGATATCTGATATTTCAATATTAAACTCTGTTTTTGACCATTGACCCAGACTGAAACATATCAACAACTGCTGGATGGATTGTGATGAGAGGATGAACTGTAATAACTTTGGTGATGCAATTTTTCCCCGACCCGCTGTAACGATCTCCTCTGACCTCATACTGACCCCCCCCCCCCCCCACACACACACACACACTGCCTAAAATCACATATGTTGTTTCTTCATCTGAGCCCTGATGTCCCAACACTTTTCAACACAAAGTGACGCTCTCGCCTGTAAAAACACTGTAATCTGTGAAGTAACCTGTAACTGAAGCTGTACTTCAGTAAATGTACTCAGGTACGTTCCACCACTCTGTGACTGTATTTCAGAGTGAACAGGTCTGTAAATCATCAGTCACTGTTGTCTGACTTCCTGTGAGTGAATCAGCTGATGAGTAAAGCTGAAGGATGTGATGCAGGTGTTGGTCTGTGGCTTCATGTGGGGACTTGTGTTATTAAGTATTCAACATTACAAAAGCGTGATGACGATCTAGTAAGGTGTGTTCCTGTATGAACGCTGGAAAGATCCAGGAGCTTTAACTGTCTGTCATCCGCCTGGTGAGGAGAGAGGATGAAAGCTGATATTTACTTATTTATTTTGGGTGGGGGGGTCGATACCAGGCACCAGGGGCCCGTAGTGACCCGTCTCGTCCCCTGCAGGTGTTGGAGCAGCACGTGGACGGACGCTGGAAGGGCCACATCCACGACACCCAGAGAGGGACGGACCGAGTCGGCTTCTTCCCTCCGTCCATCGTGGAGGTCATCAGCCGACGAAACGGTCAGTCACACACACATCAGACTGATTAGTCCGTCTATTAATACTGTCTGACTTCCTGTCTGACTTCCTGTCTGTGGCTCTCAGCTCCGAGCTCATTGGTTCCTACTGAAGCCGTAAATCTTTAAAAACAACATGGAAATAGTGGATTTACTGTTGGTGTGACTCTGAACACATGTAGAAAATATAGAATATCTCATCATCTCTACATCTTCACCCATTGGATGGTCAGCGGTTTGTTTAGTTTCCACTTCACTTCCCTTCAGTCTGCACAGAGCAGAGACCTTCATCACCTCATACAGGATGTGATGTAGATTTAAAAAAAACATTTAGTCAGAAACTAATCCGCCTGCTTCCAGACCATCCCACGCTTCCACCTCCTCTCTCCTCCCTCCTGCATCCATCTCCATCCATACCACATAATGACTGACCTCCACCTCTAACCATCAGCTTGATAACCTCCTCCTCCTCCCTCCTCTTCCTCCCCGTCTCGCCCTGTAGGGGGCACCCTCTCCCGGCACGCCTCTCTGCCCACCCAGCGCCAGCAGCTGCTGTCCAGAGCCCCCCTCTCCTCCAGCCTCAGCTCCGCCCCTCAGACCGACGACTCCTACACTCTGTACGCCCCCCCCACCCACGTGGTGCTGCCGCTAGCCAACGGCCTCACTACCAACACAGGTACACACTCAGGACACAGGTGCTCTCAGACCTGCAGCACCGACTCACTGTGAGGAATCATGTTGTTGTGATGATCATTTATCTACAGACACGCTGGTATCTGAGCTATGATCTGGATTATAAAGTGTCCTGTGTATTCGCTGATCCAGAACCGGTGATACACCTTTAATGGCCCGGTCACACCAGCATTTAAAACAATGAGATTAATCGGCCAAATCTCAGTGGAGTCACTCGCTGGGACGAAGCAAATCTGCACAAATCTTACACGTTGAGTTCAACTTTGGTGAACTTTGACATGCCAATTTGTCCTATTAGCAACCAAGCTAGCGAGCTTGCTAACTGTAAGCTGGAAAGCTTGAGCTGTTTTCCCTCTTCAGTGACTCTAACCTCAACTCTAATCTCCTGTAAAACCGAAAAAATACCGTTTTAAAACACTTCTGATAAAGTATAAATCTCACCTGAATATAAAGAGTCGGTCTAGACCTGCTCTATATGAAAAAGTGCCCTGAGATAACTTTGTTATGATATGGCGCTATATAAATAAAACTGAATTGAATTGAACCTTTGTGTCGCTTGTCCAAATATGTTTTCTAGTGCGGCGTCTTCTTCGCCTCATTCTAGTGCAGTTCTGCTGTAATGTTCTCATTACTGCCCCCTGAGGCCAGAGGGCTAAAAACACCCACCAGTACTTGACGGTTGTTGAGAACCGCAGTTGTAGTGGGTGTTTTTCCCCCAATGGCCACAAGGGGCAACAATGAGCTCATTCCACACTCAAACATCTACAAGCGTCACAAAGGTGAGATTTCTGCTTTATCAGAAGTGTTTCCAAACTGTGTTTTTCAGGTGAAAAGACTTGAAGGATGAAGACTAATGAAGAAAGATGAAGACTAGGTTTGGTAAATGTACGTCTTGGTAACAGCACGCAGACGCTTCCCTGAAACTAGAGCTTCCCCTAACCTTACCTGAGTGCTGAAGTGGCCTAACCTTAGCCCTGTACGTACATCACCAAGCTTCTAGATCCAAGATCTAAGACACATAGATGAATTTTGCTGTGACACTTTCTGGTGTGACTGGGCCTTCATCCTGATTTTAGGAAACCTGGACCTATGTGAGCTGGATTATTTAAAAAAATAAAGAAGGGGTAGTCCCACACTGATTATTGCTAGCTGCCTAAAGTTCTACCATGAAGACCGCTTTCCTGCCATGAAGGTCTTGTTCAGCCGAAACACCCATGTGAGAGAGAAACAGGCTACATGTGGATAGTGCGGTTTCATGGCACCCTGTCTTTCACTAAATGTGACTCACAAAGATGTTGACAAAGTAGGTTAACAGTTTCCTTTGTTTTTTAACTGTTGCATTAAGTTTTGCACATCAAGCGCCCAGTGTATACCATTATTTAATGACCTTATATAACCCTGTAATGTCATTAGCAAAAATCTATTGTGTGATTTTAGCTGAATTTAGGCTTCATTCTAGTTCTTGTTGATAAAAAGTATTGGTATTGGCAATTATCATCTTGGTATTAGTGCATATTGAACCCTGATCAGAATTTAATCACTTATCTGCATTGATGTGTATCTGACCCTGATTTCAACAGGAGGTATCATCACTAATCTGCATGAAGAACAAAGATCTTTGTTTCATTTCCACTTTAAGAGTCCCAAATCAAGGATCAAAGACAGAGTCCAGTAGAAGCCTTTTCTATCTAACACACATCACCCCCCTCAGTCAGCCCCCCCAACAGAACGCCGTCCATCAGAGTCTTTGTGTCTGATAGGTTTGTCTCCGAGCCGCCTGTCTCAGTCTGAGTTTCCCTTCGAGGACATCTGGGTTCTCAGGGACTCGGGTCATGGTAAGAGCCCCCGAACGACAGCTTCTCCTCCCCGGCTGTTCTGAAGCTGCCTCGCTGCCCCGCTCAACGCTCTGCATCAGGACCCGACACACCAAGACAGCTGAACACAACTACTGTCGACAAAATGAGATGGCTGTGTTGCCTCAAGTCGCCTCACGTCTTTTCACATTATCTCACATCGCCTCATGTCGTCTAATATTGCTACAGGTCACTTCACATTATCTGTTGTTTTGGGTTGCTCATAACGCTTCACATTATCTCATGTCGCTTCACATTATCTCATGTCGGCTTCACATTATCTCATGTCGCTTCACATTATCTGTTGTTTTGGGTTGCTCATAACGCTTCACATTATCTCATGTCGCTTCACATTATCTCATGTCGGCTTCACATTATCTCATGTCGCTTCACATTATCTGTTGTTTTGGGTTGCTCATAACGCTTCACATTATCTCATGTCGCTTCACATTATCTCATGTCGCTTCACATTATCTCATGTCGCTTCACATTATCTCATGTCGGCTTCACATTATCTCATGTCGCTTCACATTATCTGTTGTTTTGGGTTGCTCCATTTCCATATCCTTCCTGTCCCTTCCTTATCCACTGTCCATGTCCCTTCCATTCCATTATCTCCTTCTTCCACTACATTATCTATGTCCTTCCACATTGCTCTCATGTCCTTCCACATTATCTCATGGCTTCACATTATCATGTCCACTTCACATTCCTCTCCATCCTTCCATTACTCTCATGTCCTTCCATTATCTCATGAAACTTCACATTATCTCATGAAGCTTCACATTATCTCATGAAGCTTCACATTATCTCATGTCGCTTCACATTATCTCGTGAAGCTTCACATTATCTCATGTCACTTCACATTATCTCATGAAGCTTCACATTATCTCATGTCGTTTCACATTATCTCATGAAGCTTCACATTATCTCATGTCGCTTCACATTATCTCATGAAGCTTCACATTATCTCATTTCGCTTCATGTTGCTTCACATTATCTTATTTTGCTTCACATTATCTCATTTCGCTTCATATTATCTCATGTCGCTTCACATTATCTCATATCTCTTCACATTATCTCATGTCGGCTTCATGTTGCTTCACATTATCTCATGTCACTTCACATTATCTCATGTCGGCTTCATGTTGCTTCACATTATCTCATTTCGCTTCATATTATCTCATGTCGCTTCACATTATCTCATATCTCTTCACATTATCTCATTTCGCTTCATGTCGCTTCACATTATCTCATGTCACTTCACATTATCTCATGTCGGCTTCATGTTGCTTCACATTATCTCATGTCGCTTCATGTTGCTTCACATTATCTCATGTCACTTCACATTATCTCATTTCGCTTCATGTCGCTTCACATTATCTCATGTCACTTCACATTATCTCATGTCGCTTCACATTATCTCATATCTCTTCACATTATCTCATTTCGCTTCATGTCGCTTCACATTATCTCATGTTGCTTCACATTATCTCATGTCGCTTCATGTTGCTTCACATTATCTCATGTCACTTCACATTATCTCATGAAGCTTCATGTCGCTTCACATTATCTCATGTCACTTCACATTATCTCATGTCGCTTCACATTATCTCATATCTCTTCACATTATCTCATTTCGCTTCATGTCGCTTCACATTATCTCATGTCACTTCACATTATCTCATGTCGGCTTCATGTTGCTTCACATTATCTCATGTCGCTTCATGTTGCTTCACATTATCTCATGTCACTTCACATTATCTCATGAAGCTTCACATTATCTCATGTCGGCTTCATGTTTCTTCACATTATCTCATGTCGCTTCATGTTGCTTCACATTATCTCATGTCACTTCACATTATCTCATGTCGGCTTCATGTTGCTTCACATTATCTCATGTCGCTTCACATTAATTCATGTCACTTCACATTATCTCGTTTCGCTTCATGTTGCTTTACATTATCTCATGTCACTTCACATTATCTCATGTCGCTTCACATTAATTCATGTCACTTCACATTATCTCATGTCGGCTTCACATGATCTCATGAAGCTTCACATTATCTCATGTCGCTTCACATGATCTCATGTCGGCTTCACATTATCTCACATTGCCTCATGTTGGCTTCACATGATCTCATGTCGGCTTCATGTTGCTTCACATTATCTCATGTCGCTTCACATTAATTCATGTCACTTCACATTATCTCGTTTCGCTTCATGTTGCTTTACATTATCTCATGTCACTTCACATTATCTCATGTCGCTTCACATTAATTCATGTCACTTCACATGATCTCATGTGGAAACTTCACATGATCTCATGGCTTCACATTATCTCATGTAAGCTTCATGATCTCATGTCGTGACTTCACATTATCTCACATTGCCTCATTTTGGCTTCACATGATCTCATGTGGAAGCTTCACGATATCTCATGTGGCTTCACATGATCTCATGTCGGCTTCACATTATCTCATGTCGCTTCACATGATCTCATGTCGGCTTCACATTATCTCATGTCGCTTCACATGATCTCATGTCGGCTTCACATTATCTCATATCTCTTCACATTATCTCACATTGCCTCATGTTGGCTTCACATTATCTCATGTCGCTTCACATGATCTCATGTCGGCTTCACATTATCTCACATTGCCTCATTTTGGCTTCACATGATCTCATGTCGGCTTCACATTATCTCATGTCGCTTCACATGATCTCATGTCGGCTTCACATTATCTCATGTCGCTTCACATGATCTCATGTCGGCTTCACATTATCTCATGTCGCTTCACATGATCTCATGTCGGCTTCACATTATCTCATATCTCT
Organism: Macquaria ambigua; assembly: GCA_008360985.2. Lineage (NCBI taxonomy): Eukaryota > Metazoa > Chordata > Actinopteri > Centrarchiformes > Percichthyidae > Macquaria > Macquaria ambigua. The sequence goes on from VMKM01003132.1 coordinate 45,600, forward strand.
TCACATTATCTCACATTGCCTCATGTCGGCTTCACATTATCTCATTTCGCTTCACATGATCTCAT
>VMKM01003133.1:0-45652 GCA_008360985.2 Macquaria ambigua
TTATTATATTACTGTGACAAGTAATGAAAGTCGTGAACAGACGAACCAGGGGTGACGTTCTCCAGCACAACGCGGATGTACTGGTCACGGTCAGAGCGTTTCTGCTCATGGTGGAAGCCCAGCGCGTGGAGCACCTCATGCTGGACGGTGTGGTGGTAAACGCAGCCCGAACGCTGCAGAGACAGATTCTGCCCGTTTCTACGACGGCCGATGTAGGAGTAGCACCTGTGACAAATCAGGACAGATCTCAGTCTATTTAGCAGGTTAATCATGTTGTTTCAGTTTTTAGCAATTAGGAAAATGCCTCAAGAGGTCAAATAGATAAGAAGAAAGCAACCTACTGTACCCTAAAGGAAACAGAACAAATCAGGATGTCATGTAAAGCGTTTTCTACGCCTCTTGTAATGCGTGTTTACCCGTTAAGGGACTGGATGTTCAGGTAGTCTCTCTGGCTGGTGCGTTTAACAAAACGGAAACAAGAGACATCATGGAAGGACTGCAGACCGCGCTCGATGACTGACACCTCACGAGAGGCTGGAAGAAAAACAAAAAAGAAAACAAAATCACTTTAAACTGATGAAGACTGACACGATACTATGATACAGATTAAAAGAGCCTCATTTTGAATTATGAGTTGAGTTTCTTTTCCATCGCCACCAATTCAAACTATTCAATTATGCCTGTGGATTCACTTCCAATTTGTTTTTTTAAAATCCCTGATTGGACCTTTAAGAGCCAAATCACAGAATGAAATACTCACAGTACTCGCTGGAAATGACGTAGGCCACGTAGACCTTCCCGTCGGCGGACCTTGGCCACATGCAGCCGGTGGACGTGCAGGGGTCAGCATTTCTCTCAGCCTCAGAATCATAGGCGATGTCGTCCTCTACATACGGCTCATCAGGAGAACGCACTGCAGCGAACAAGGGGATCAATATGAGAACAGGTTTCACTAATTCATGCTACTCAATCAATAAGATTTGTGGTTTGTGCTGGTCACAGGATTAAGAACATGGATTTCATGGCCTCTGTATTGGGCAGTTAATTAAACAAACCTAATACATGGTGGATATCTTATAGGCGGTTAGACTCAACATATTTAAATTAGACAACTTGAAGGCCAACTAATAAATCAATCAATCAATAAATAAAGGATTCAGTACTTTCCACCAGAGTTTTATTCCTGAAGGCAGAATTGAGACCTTCAAGTTGGAAAAAATAATGAAAACATAATTGAACAACTGCACAAATAAGATTTTTAAATAAATAAATATGTTTTTGGTACATTAGGAGAACTAATTTCCTCAGTATTTCTATACTCATGGTTGTGGTCCTGGCTGGAACCAGAAAGGTCTCATCTTGGATCAGAGCTAAAGCTTAAAGCTAAACTAAACTTTATAAAAATCCTTACCAACATCCCTGTTGGCTCTCTCAATCCGCTCTGAAGCAGTCAAAGCCTTAGCGACCTATGGGAAAACAAAAAATGACACTCTGATAAAGGTTTTTAAAGTTAAAAAAAACTTTTAAGTTTAAAGTTAATAACACTCAGGATATTTTTATTTGGATCAAAAAAGACAAAACTTACAGAATCAGGAGTTTTCCAGAAATTATACATCAAGAAAAAAAGGGAGAGAGAGAAATACATTTAGACTAAGAATCTACATTTACTCAAGTTCTGTACTTCAGTGCATATCATAAGTTTACACATGCATTATTAAAGATTAAACCAGTGGTTTGCTGTTTGGCTTGTGACTCTTTACAAAACAGCAGTGAGGGGCCTCTTGTCTATGAGTTGTTAGCAGTTTCACCACAGACATTTCCCCTCTAAACGTGTCAGATGGTTTCATTTAAATAACTCTTTGAGGCCAAAAGAGGTAAAATGATTAAATATTTCACAAAACAAAAGCAAATATTAGAGAAACGTGCCCTCAGACCCTCAGGTTGGAAACCACTGGACTATAGCTAATAAAGTAGTTAAAACTAGCTAATTAGCTAACTGTATACACCGATCAGCCATAACATTATGACCACTGACAGGTGAAGTGAAGAATATTGATTATCTCATTTTAATGGCACCTGTCAGTGGGGGGGATATATTATGCAGCAAGTGAACATTTTGACCTCGAAGTTGATGTGTTGGAAGCAGGAAAAATGGGCAAGCGTGAGGATGTGAGCGACTTTGACAAGGCGACTGGGTCAGAGCATCTCAGAGCAATGGAAGAAGGTGGCCTGGTCTGATGAATCACGTTTTCTTTTACATCATGTGGATGGACAGGTGCATGTGCGTCGCTTACCTGGGGAAGACGTGGCACCAGGATGCACTATGGGAAGAAGGCGAGCCGACGGAGGCAGTGTGATGCTTTGGGCAATGTTCTGCTGGGAAACCTTGGGTCCTGCCATTCATGTGGATGTTACTTTGACACGTACCAACTACCTAAACATTGTTGCAGACCAAGTACAGCCCTTCATGGAAACGGTATTCCCTAATGGCAGTGGCCTCTTTCAGCAGGATAGATGAAAGTCAAAGCGTTTCCTGTGAAGACTGTTACAGAGTGGTGCATGAACCCCAACTTTCTCCACTTTCAAATCTAAATTAAAAGCTGTTCTCCTGTGTCTTTGCTCGATCGGTTTCTCTAATGCACTTTTATTTCCTTTGTTGCAACTTATTACTGCACTGTAACTGTATTTTATCTCGTTTTAGAATTTCATTTTATTCTATCTTAATTGATTTTATTCTTATTGTTTATTGCCTTGCCTTAAGCTGGGTGGAACAATAGTGTAGTGTGCAACAAATCCTCATCTCAGTACCAAAGAAATATGTCAAACAGGACAAAGCAGAAAAGTGATTCTCAGAGTGTTCTTCCCCTGTAATTCTTCAGAATCATGTTGCTGCTCGTGTTTCTTCCTGGACTTGGTTGATTTCTTTGTAAATCTGCGGCTCAAGCTCAACACATTGTAAATCTATATTGTAAATAAACCTTCACCTCAAAGCAAGCAAAATGTCTGCTGAGTCTGCCTACCTATCACCTTCCCTGCCATTCGAGCTAGACTACATTACAAGTACACAAAAATAAAAACACAGTGTAACACAAGACACCAGTAAAGAAGTTAAACAGGTTGAGTTGAGGTAGACACCAGTAAACAAGTTAGGGAGAGGGAGAGTACATCATGGCGGTGACTGTCAGTTATCTTGGACCTCAGTCCTCTCTTGTATCTAGTGTACTAAGAGAAAATCTTTGCTCACATATGTATGTATGTATAGTAGGGTTGGGCGATTGGATGAAACAGCAGAGTTTCAATTCAATATGCTTGATTGGCATGAATGTAACAAGACAATATTGCCAAATCGTCAGGTGATAATGACATTAAAAAAGAAAAGGAAAAAGGTACAATTCATAAAATCAAGAAAATAGCAGATAACAGTCTGAGATAATTGTCTTGTGTGTGTTTGTCACTATTAGTTTCGCATTACACACAGTCATTTGAAAAACAGTTTCGGTTAGTGGAGCTTTAAAGTCTCTAACCCATAGGCGGCGCTAGGGCATCAGGTATGGGGAAGCTAAATTGGGAAGGGGGGGAGTCAATGTTTGCATGCGTCTACAAGCTGTGGCTGGTAGACAGAGGATCTCAAACCCATACTATTTATTTTACCAACACATTAGACATACTTCATAGCGAGTTGAAAATAAGCATAGCTTTTTGCACCACAACAACTATGGTATTAATTATTAAAAGTATTATAGCAGAAAGTACACCAGATACGAAACAACACAAGCAAGAAATTAACAGCTATGCGAGTGAGTGTAAGCCCGTATTGTTGTATGCTAGGACAGTCTATGTTGGCTGGTATTGAAAGAGAACAAGCAGAAGTAAAATTCATAATGCTAATTTTGGGGAAGCTAAGCTTTCCCTAGCCTCTTAATAGCGCCGCCTATGCTCCTCCATTTTTTTTTACTGCTGTTACCCATTATTGAAGATATCAATCATAGACTGTATATAAAGATGGACGATGCGTCCCCACTTCCTCCCACTGTACAAAAATGATGCCAAAATAACCCGGATACGGGCACTGCCATCTTGTGGTGGTGACGTCATTTGGAGCCAGAGTCTGCGCAGTAGTGAGCCGCGGTGTTGAGTTCCTGCCTATACACCTGCCTGAACCAATCACAGCACACTCACAGTTGTCAATCATGACGTGACACCCCCTTTTTATAGCATCAAATAACTAAACAGAATGCGGCACAATAATCATTTTGTTTCGATTACCATATTTCCTAAAATAAAAATGGTAGTTAAATAAAAGCCGGGTCTCTACTAATGGCCGGGGGCGTGGTCGATGCTGTCAAATTATGTGCATGCCAACTACGGTAAGCATGATGTATATTTCCATCACTTTAATTTAATAAATTCAACAATTTAATCATGCTATTTTCAACACATGTTCTGGATTACTCATCTAAAGCGTTATTGTCCGCTTTCAGTCACTGCGGGTGTGTGTGTGTTAATGTCTCAGCCAAACTGTATGTTTTAGTATCATACGACAAGAAGGCAGTAGCTACATTTCAAGTGTCATATGGGAACCATGCAAGTCAATGCATTTTCCACAACACATTCCTGCAAATGTTTCACAATAAAAGCATTGTTAAGAAATTAATGGTAAGGGTTTCCATCCACTGAAACGCTAGGGGGCTTTTAATTTGAAATTAAAAGTAACAGCCTAATGCAGTAACATTAACAGGGCAAATGGGACCGGATCAAAACGAGGCTTCGTTCTAAAATATAATCAATTATACTTATCAAACAGAGGGGATTAGAAATAATGGCCTGCATCTAACACAAGCCTGCTTCAAACAAAGGCCTGTTACCTTCTGTAGTTCAGGTAAATAAAGGCCCCAGTCACTATTTGAGGAAACACAGTATCCTGTTTTCATAATCGTTGGAAGCCAAAATTGTAACTGAAAATAAAATTCAATTAATCGCCCAGCCCTATTCATAACAATTAATGTCAGTGCTTCATTTTTAAAGTCTCATAAAAAAAATCAGAGACCAACAAGAACTTCTGATGTCACGTGTAAATATTTTGTCACAGGTCCTGAACAAGTATGATGAAAATACCTGGCTGGGAAACAGATACCGTAGCACACAGTCGGTGCCAGGGGAGTGGCCTGTGTCCTACCACGGGACGTCCCGGCTAGGTGCTGGAGGCATTATTCAAGGATTCGGCGGTTTCGTTGAGGTTTGATGGTCCAATTATATATCATTAATTATCACTAATTATCAGTGGTAAATGTTAATACAGTAGAATGTAACACCTTTATAACAACATTACCGAGTGACACATACAGTTCTAACATATGACACATGGAGCCTCTGTGTAGTTTCCATGACCTTGAAATTCGCTCACTCGAGAGTTTTGTGTCAGACGAGAGCTGCAGCGTAACCGCAAAGCCGTCAGGGAGGGAGAAAGTCTGATCAGCGAGAGAGAAGCAGAGAGAGCTGTAAACAAAAACTTAAAAAAGTAAAAGACCAACAGTTTACACCATTACACAAATAATTTGTTTGCAAGTTTTACTTTTAAGATGAAGTTTTTGTTTTTGCTTCAGTGAGTTTCAAATTCTTATTTTTGTTTGATATTTGACACAAATCTGATTCCATAGAAACATAAAATGACTTCCTGTCTTTGTCTAGAGTAACTTTACTCATTAAATATACTTTTTAAAACAAAAAATGATTTGCAAACCATCACGAAAAAGTCTTGGTTCAGAGAAGATCAAGGGGAAAAAGATCATGATGTGGTTACTATTTCCTGTTCTACCACTAACAAATATTAACTGTTTGTATTGTGTTAGAATTACTGTATAAACAAACTATAGTGATATAATCAGAGGTAAGAGTTAAAGACGATGTAGTATGAACGTTAATACATTCTTATTTGTTTTTAACAGTCAGGCGAACGTAAAAGGTTCGGCAGGGGGATTTATTCTACTCCGTACATCGCTGAGGCCATCAAATACGGAGACAAAATTATCCACAACAACCAGAGGTACCAAGTGATTCTGCAGAATCGTATCAACCCTGCGTTCAGGATGAAACACAACAACGACAAGTACTGGCTGATTCCCATCCCCACTGGAACATCAGATAAAGAAGAGCAGAAGTTTGTACAGAGTACCATTCGTCCTTACGGCCTTCTGTTGAAAAAGGTCTAGCAGGACGAGAACTGTCACAAGAAAACCCACAAATCTGACCACTCATTTCATTCCTGAGCTTTATTTTGAAAAGCCAGTGGGTGTGTTGTCTTTGAAGGACAAACTATATATTTAGTAGTCCATTCAAAATACTCTGATGTTGTCAAATGTAATGATGTCTCATTTGAGAATATGTAAAATGAATATCACAGCTCTACGTAGAGTGAACTTCCTGCACTGAAATTTCTTCTTCTTTTGTTCCATTTCAATAAGCCATACTACATTTAATAAACACAATTTTAAACAAATTTGTTGTCAATGTCTCTCCGTACCAAAGAGGAAACAGTGGGTAAATGTTCCATTATATTACGCTTGTATGATTTTCTATTCAGCAAAAACATTTAATTTGAAATGCAGATGAAAAAGTGAACTTTGTGTCAAACATCCAAATTTACTGTATCAGGCTTTGTGTGTTTTCTGGGTTTGATAGGGTGAAGTTTGCATTTGCATTTAAGTCAAAAGATGTCTGTTTAATAGCTTTTATTCCTAACTTTGTGTGTAGGATTAAAACTTTAAGAAATGTGGACCCAGCCTACCTCAGAGTCTTCAGGTGCAGTTTGGTTTTCACTAACGTTTAAAATCAGATTTTGTCGGTCTAGTTAGCACTCACATGAGGAGTCACAGCTTTATTTAGCTGTACTTAAGGAATATTTATCTTGACTGATAAATCCCAGCCTGAACTTCAAAACTGAAATTGAAAGTTTGAAACCTCCTGACTTTGGAGTAGCAAATATTTGCAGACCATCACAAAAAAGTGTAGGAAGAAAGAGATATTGATGTGGTTATTATAACAACCTACTGTTGTTTTAAATGTTGCAGCTTATATAATGGACGCTAGTAATGGCTGTGTAACCTGAACAGCTCTCCTCAGACCCCCCCTTCTAGAGTGGCCTTTTCTTTTTCTTTTTAATTTTGGGGTTGTAATTACTAATACTTACCATTTGGTTTTGGAATTGGTTCAGTAAATCGTCTCCGCCAGCATCCATGAACGGACTGCAATGTAATCCTTTGGGGCAATTGCGCCTGTGAAAAGTCCGTCCACTAAAAGTGCTTGTTTTTGCCGCTGACTCTGGCTCAGACTGTTATTTTAAGTGTCTGACAACATTATGGAAAGGATCCCTACAGAGACAAACCAAAAAAACTGATGAAAAGTTAAGAACGAAAAAACACACTTATGGTAGATTCAAATTTTGACTTTGTGAGTCAAAATAGTGACAAATATTTTACTTTCTAAGACAGAATCATGAGATTTAAGATATCAAGTCAAATTTATACTATAGTAATTAAATTAATTTGAGTTAGTAAATCAAAATTATGACCTACTGTGTCATAATTTCACTTTGTATGTCATGAATTTGTTTTCCAAACATTTAATCTATTTAATCATATAGCGAGCAGTAAAATGTGAAAAATGAATTTGAACATAAAATGTGATTTCCAAGTTAATCTGTGATATGTTTCCTTTTTCTAAGGGAAGGGGCTTCCGTAGTTTAGAAACAGTTTGATGAAGTTAACAACAAAATAAAGCCAGTCAGACTAATCCGGTTTATCCGTTAACATGGAGCAGGTATCCTCAGGGCCTTCAGTCTCACAAGGTCGCTTTAAAGTTTTCCAGAACAGTTTCTGCCACCACAAGCAGATTTTATTTAGGTTAGTTAAGGTGGGAATCTGCAGCATGTTTTCAAGGCAACGTGCGTCTTATCACTAAGCAAAGCGGCGAGTTAACAGATATACGCTGAAGGCTATAAACAGGGTCTGCAGCAGGATCCAGGTGTTAACGCTGAACACCTGCAGGCTGCTAACATGGCTTTCTTCAAGTGCACGCTCAGTCTCCTCGTCCTCCTTGTGGTCTCTGACTGCTCCTGGGCTGAAGAGCAGGTGAGGATATATTTTAATTTCTTTCTGTTTCAGGATTTTATAAATAACAGAATTCAAGATAAAGATGAAATGAAGATTAAATGTGTGATTTATTGGTCATTTTATTTTGTCTCTCTGGGATTTCCTTCTGTTTTTGCAGTGTGGCATCAGGATTATTTAAAATGCTAATTCATTTCCCAACAACACTAAACAATTTATGCTAAATTAAAGGAGAATATGTGTAAAATGGTGCACAAAACACTTAGGGAAGATCAAAAAAACATGTAAATTAAAGGTGTCGTGTTGATAACAATATTCCAAGAAGACTTCATATTACAAAGACCTTACACATATGGAGGCCCAAAGTGTCCAAAATTAAATAAAGAAATAAATATACATTATGATATAAATAATCATGAATACATTCAGACAAAATATACAATTTAATCATGAAATGTTGAAATAATCAAATAAATCTTTAAAATTCAGCTCATTATTATGAAATGTTTGTTTTTCGCCTTATTATTTTTATATATAATCAATAGCATTTTCCCTTATGTCTTAAAACAGAGCCATTTACATGATTGGCTGTTCGCTCATTCAGACCAAAGCAACAGCCAATCACATAACTGTCTCTGCCCTATTTGTCCTCATTGATAGACAAAGACTTTGTGATAAAAACTAAAAAGCATTATAAATTAAAAATAGCAAAATAAAAACAAATGACCTGAATTAAACTGTTATTGTGAAAAGAAGCAGAATGAAATAACATTTAATAATAATGAGTTTTTAAAATTATTTGAATTTATTTATTATTTAATTTTGAACACTTTGGGTCTCCGTACTTGCACCTACTGTTACATAAGTTCAAAAGTTCAGTTGTATATCACTTCAATGGTTTGGTTGTAACTCTGACTATATATCGGCAAAATTGAAGGACAAGTCCTACTGCTTATATAAATATTTTACATCGTGAGGAATTCAAACATCAAACTTATATCTCATATTAAACTTTACAAAGTGGACGTGAAAAAGACTTCCATTAGTTGATATAAACAATAATTGAATAGTCTGAAAGCTTCTGAAGAGCTGACAAAACTGTTTAGGCATCATCATCAGAACCACAATGTAAAAAAGTTATTTTAATATTTTTATTTCGTGTCATGCTTCAATTTTATTTAATATGCTGTTTATAGTTTGTTTTATTTGGTTTTGTGTTTCTGCATGTCTTTGGTTCATGTTGGATTTAATCTGTGTCTCTTTGTTTGTTGGGTTGTTGTTTGTTTTTTGGGTGAATATTTGGACAAGTTTATCACATTCAGATTGTTTTATGACAGAATAAAACCAAACCATATCAGCCTAACTGATGCTACTGAGCAATATTATTTCAATGTAAAACAGAGAATTTATAAAAACTAACATGCCTCTGTCGTTGTTTGGAGTGACTGATTATTTCTTTGTATTAATTAACCATAATGAAGTGTTAAGATTCAGAATATATAGAGTGAAAATGTTATCTAACTTTGCAGCAGTTTAAGGGATAATTTAAACAGAAGTTTAGGTAGATTATGGTACAAGTAGTGTTGGATTGAATTCACTGACACACAGATTAACTTGCCAGTAACCACTGTGTACTTCCTGCTGCTGATGTAGACAACACACAGTTTCACAGTACATGCTCAGACCTGCCATATGTGAAAGAGTAAGCTGTACAAACAGACAACAGACTGGTCAAACTGCTCTACATAAACACCTTTAACTTCTCAGTCGAGTCTTTACTAATGAATTCACATCATCTCCCTGATCTAGGATCTGTCTGTCTCTGAGCTCCTGTGGAAGGCCAACAAGGATGTTGGTAAGACACCGTCCACGTCTATTTTGATTTAACAGGAACGGTGTACATTAAAGGTGGAGTAAGGAACTTCTGTCTCCCCCTTCTGGCAGTGAGAGTAATTACACAAACACTGACGTCTGCCTACAGGGGGAGCTCGCTCAAACTTCCACAGTTCCAAGACAATAATCCATTATTTAGGTCAAGTAAATGTAAATGCTACACATCCTACTCCAAATATTTTACAACCTGTCCAAGAGCAGTAAGGCCACATCCTGTCTGCCCTCAGTCCCTGCTCTTCTTTCAGCCTCTCCAACCAGGAACAGCTGCACTGATGGTTCTCCCTGTTTGTTTCTGTTTCTGACTGTAATCCTTCCTCTGAACGCAGAGTTTCTTTTTTATCTGGAGAATCAGAAACTTTTCTTGGCCTCTTCTTAGGTTTTTCCACCGTACTCGTTGTTGGAGCCATTTTTGTATTGTTTTCATTATCACGTGTGTACATGAAGTAATATGTTCACTTGTGTTAAGTCCCTTGTTGCACAGTAGGTGGTATGTGGAGTATGTGGAAAGTACAAGTAGATGAAGCGGTGTGTTGGTTACCAGAAGAATCACAACAGGTTTTTTGACCGTCAGATGTAGCGTGAGCCGTTTGTTTGTTTGCACCTAAGTTATTGATATTAAGTGCTGATGGTACAGAAACAAATTCACTTGATATTTGGCCCTACAAACGTTTGGAAAGGTGAATTATTGAACCGACATGCTACATGAGAGGACCGGTATAGCAGCCTCTCAGTGGCTTGTAGGTTTATTGTTTTGTCAAGTCAAGTCATTACACTCCTAGCTGCTGTAGCTACTCCGTCGCTACTGTTGCTCCCCTCAGCTCTGTAAACCAGAGCCATGTAGAGACGTGTCATGTGACCATCAAGCATTTTGAACTTCTGTTGATGCAACTCTCTCTCTACATGGCTCTGGTTTTACTAGCACGGGAATGTCTCCACACACACCAGATTTAAAAACTCAGGTATACTGCGACATACAGAGAGATTTACCTGCCGGCGATCGGCTTAATCAGCATTGTGTGACCTCGTCTGGCAACGGCTTGAATCTAACAGACGTTCATTTATATGTAAAAGTTTTGCACTCTAGTTTAAATAGAAATTGCTGTAAATTTCATTTCAATTTACACATTAATGCATCAGTAATATTAATCCAAAAACACTGACATTAACTACAATTTGCTGATAATATTCACATACATTTACAAGTAAGGTCTTGAATGCAGGACTTTTACTTGAAGTGGAGTATTTCTACTCTGTAGTATTAGTACTTTTACTTAAGTAAAGAATCTGAATACTTCTTTCGCCACTGGTCAAATGACTGAGTGAGCCTTTAACATCTTCCTCCAACAGTTCATACGGAGGAGGAGCCCTTCGTCATCGATGACATTGCTTATGACAATGAAAATGAGAGAAACGCTGATCCCTGCACCTCCAGCGGCTGCATGTGGGGCAAATCCAGCGATGGAAAGGTCTACGTGCCGTACGTCATCGCCTCACATTACTGTAAGCAACTGAAAGATTCTTAAAATAGTTTTTAAAAATGTTATTAAAACAGTTGACCTAAAGATGTGATGCAATGTAGAGCCACAGAGTGGAATGTAATGTGCTTAATTTTTCAAATAATTCATAAACTAGTGTAAATTTGACAGCTTTCATTTTGACATTATTTTAAAAAAAACTTGACATCTGTTAAAATCTGTGTTGTAGTTTTATTGTTGTTGGATCAATTACAATTTAGAAGAATCAATTACAATTTAGAAGACATGATCAGAGCTATATATATATATAAACTACTGAAATTTCCTCCATTACTTGTTTTTCAAACCAGCAGCTCAGATTGGTTGAAGGTTTTATGAAATGTTTTGGCACAATTTTCAAATCTTGTATGGTTTATCGTAGAGTTTTTAATTCATTATTTTTTCTGTTTGTTTTCCCCTTTAACCATTTTATAAAATAATTAAAACTGCACACAAATGATGAGAATTTTAAAAGGTAAGGCAAAACGACAAGTTAAAAAAGCCCTCTAGTGGCCATAGACATTATGACAGGAGTATCTAAGGAAGTGAGGTCACGTTATCATAGAGCAACAAAGTCCACATATGGAGACTTTAATACGGGAGACCAAGCTGGTTCAGAAATACAGCACAGAAATACAGTCATTCCTTAACCACATGTTTATTATTGTAACCATGACGACGAAGGTCCCCTAACTTTTATGAAGCACTTATTTTAACCCAAACAAGATCTTTCCCTAAACCTAACCAAGTCGTTTTTTGTGCCTGAACCTAACCAAACCTTAACCGTAGCGTTAAGAGAGACAATGTCGTCCTAGCGACGGTGGCGTCAGATCAGAAACTGCTTCTGTGTGTCGTTCTAGAAACAACATATTTAGTCGTTTAATCTGGATGGCTTGTTGGCTGCAGGTGATGTGCTGCTGGTGTATGTCTCCTCTTACCTGACTGCGTCTTCTCAGCTTCTCGTGAGCGCTCCATCATCGAGCGTGGGCTGCTGTCCTTCCACGACGTCACGTGCATTCGCTTCGTCCAACGCACCAACCAGAGAGACTACCTGAGCATCCAGTCCAACAACGGGTAACAAACGTGTGTGTGTGTGTGTGTGCGTGTGTGCGCGCGCGCGTGTGTGTGTGTTAACTACATGCAGTTTATCAGCTCAAACCTGTTTGTGCATTATGAAATGCAAGATAATGAATATCAATTAATATCTTCTATCTATCACGGATTAAATCTTTGATTAAAAGGTGTTTTTAGTCTCTTAAACACAGCTTTATCTCTTTAAAGGGAAACATAACATTGCGAAATGTATTATATAACATCATGTTTTTTATGGATGCATTAGCATAATGTCAAAATGGAAATATTCTAGATGTTTTGTGCATTATTTTATACAATTTTCCTCCATGTTCAGACATATTTGGGAGAATATGTGGAAACTAATGGGAAACCTTTGTATCACAACATGAATTTAAAATAAAGTTCTGTGGATTTTATTTATTTTTAGTTGCAATTATGGACCTGAAACTGAAACCAGTAAAATAATTTTGTCACGGTCCATCACATCTATTATTATATATCTTTATGTAACTATTTTCTAAGTACAGTTAGTACTTCAGGTATTTCCTTACTGAGTTTTATTTTAACAGTAGATATAATTTGAAAAGACTGTGCGTATCACAATTACACCTCAATTGTTAACTTAGGTCAAATCTGAAATTCTATATTTCTTAATATCATTTTCACTCATCATAACTACCAATGCATGACAATATCAGACAGTATCAGTGGAGACCTTTGTTACTTTGAGATGAATAAAGTGAGTTTTACTGTAATTCCAATCAAAAAAACAAAAATCAAGCCAAGAGGGAAACTTTAACTCTTCCAAAGAAATAACTGAGCCATGAACTCTTCCCGCCTGCTTTGATTATTATCATTTTTTTATTTAATCGTATGAATACAGCTGCTACTCCTACGTGGGCCGCCGTGGTTATTCCCAGACGGTGTCTCTGGACCGTCAGGGCTGCCTCTACCACAACACCGTCCAGCACGAGCTGCTCCACGCCCTCGGCTTCAACCACGAACAGTGCCGCTCCGACAGGGACCAGCACATCCGGATCCTGTGGGAGAACATCCAGTCCGGTCTGTCCTTTGGCCTCCACACACAAACAGCACCGTAACATTAAAATGATCATTATGTTACACTAATTTAACAGCTCCAGGTGATTTAAACTGCTTGTTGAAAGATTGTAAGAGTCCGAAACCCAGAGATATTCAGTTTACTATCATATATGACAAAAAAAAACATCTAATCCTGACATCTGAGAGGTCGGAACCAACAAATGTTTAGCAATTTAGCTTGAAAAATGACAATAAATAAATAAATAAATGTAACCTAAATGATCAATTATCAAAAATCCCAAATCTTGATCATAAAATAACCGTAAGCATATTTTTATCCTTGAGCCTCTTGATATACACTGTGGTTAGACTGATATTTGATTTATTTCTAATAAAGAAACTAAATCAAAAAAGGTTTCATATCTGTCACCATTTCTATATCGACCACTGGAACTTCTCCATGTCCCTGAAAACAGAATATAAAATACATCATACTAAAACTGACCTGTAATTGCTTGAGAGATGAGCATTTGGGGAACTCAAATTGTGGTCATTTAGGAACAAAGCCTTGAGAGAGGCCTGCCGTAGCTTAGCCTCTTTACTTCCTCCTGGCATTTTGTTCACCATTGTACACCACCAAAACACCAAGTCTGTAAACAATGCCAAATCTTAATGCAAAACTAACGTCTTGATGAACTGATCACATGTGATTTTGTGTCTTTTCTGACCCTTGTTGTGATTTTTTTTTCCTCTCAGGTTGGGAGTACGCCTTCGACAAGATTAACACTCTGAACCTGAACACCCCCTACGACTACAACTCTGTCATGCAGTACCACAGGTTGAGGATGCTACCATCACTTTCATCTAACATCTGTTTATTCAGATAAACATTGATATTGAACATTGATTGTTCATGTAACTTTGGGCCCTCATCTTTGAATGTACCTTTTACCAAGAGACTGTATGAAAATGATTGGGTTGGAGAGGGGGCCTGAATCTTACATGTCATTTCATAAAAAAGCAGGACCCTCCCCAGCGCTGTCAACAGCCTCCCACCAATATCTCAAAATAATATATTTATGGAAAACATACCAAAATGAGGGAATATTCCAGAGCTGCAAAATAAATTTGGATTTGAGCACAACCCAACCCAGATACCACTTAATAAAAACACACTAACACACAACATACAGTGTGTACCTTGTGTTTAGAGTGCATGGAGAAATTAAAATTCACCTGGAAGAAAAACATGAATACTTTTAGTCCTTTAGTCCTATTTAGAACATAAGGTGCACTTCAGCCTCTTGTGGCCAAAATGATTATTACAATAACAAACACTTTTCTCCACCTGTTTTTTTTAAGGATTTTAGAAAGATTATCCTGGCAAAAACTTTCTTTTCCCACCTGTTCTTAAGACATAAACACAGGAGAGAAAACAATTTAGATCAGACTTAGAAGATGGATCACAAGAATAGTTTTTTCCCATTTGCCTCTCAGGGCTTCTGTACAAAATGGAAGAATGAATCTGGGATGAGAAAAAGTTCCTTAAAAGTAAAATCAGCAAAAAGAAAAAAAAATATTTAACCCTCTTCCTTCTCTGACCTCCTCTCCCCACCTAATTCCTGGGCATTTCTTATTCACACAACAATTATAACAAAATAATGACGACATTATAACATTGACAGTCGAGACGTCCACACATAACATGCTGTTTGGGCAAGACAATGAGATCCAGCAAATAAGTAATTAAAATAAACTTTTTTTTTTATACAAACCAAAAATAATTTGTACTCTTTATAATTGCAGGTATGCCTTCTCCGGGAACAATAAGCCCACGATGGTGCCCATCCCCAACGCGAATGTCGAATTCGGCACGGGCAAAGAGATGAGCAAGAACGACATCGCCAGAGTGAACAGTCTGTACAAATGTTAAACAGTAAGAGAACACACGCTAGGCTAGTATATACATTATACTGCTGCTGCTGTAAGTTTGAGGTGACCCATCAGAAAATGTACACGTGTGTTTTGTTGCCTTTAACATGTTTCTTTCTTCCAACAGGTGATGAAAACAACCCTAACAACATGGTGCAGATTCAGACGTCGAACTAGCCGTTTAAAATTCTGACAGTGTTTTCTGTCAAGACGTTGTTTCAATAAACCTTCGGACATGTTCACTGAAGCCTTGTTTGTTGTTTGTGCACCAAGTGTTCCTGAAGTTTGTGTGATGAAAGTGTAAAAGCTGCAGATATTTTTATATGTTAATACAAAATCAAATGACTGCTTCTAGTGTGAAAGTAGATTTATCACCCAACTCTGCAGCTCAACAGAGCCTTTTAGCCTCTTGTAGCACAGTAGCTGCGGCTACACGGACAATATTTCTTCAACCCGACTGAAATCATTCTGGTTAGAGATTCCAACTTAAAGTGATCCGATAAGATGTGCGTTTACATGCCCCAAAGCTTTTAAACAGAATATAACTTTTTTGACATGAGCACAGTGGCTCCGCCCGCTGTGAAGCCGGAAATATAACAGAAGAAGAAGAAGTTTTTTCTTCTGGCTTCGTTCATCTTTTCAAATACTCCTCGTGTCGAGCCTTTCGACCATAGAGGCGTTCAACAATCCTTAAATCTTTTAAGGTCTCCAACAAAAAAAGTTCAGTTTTGCTGCCGCCATGTTTCTGTCTCTCACGTCACCTAATGTTCCCCCACGTGGGGCAAACGTGTGCAGAAAGAATATATTTATTCCAACCAGAGAGAAACGATTGGATTAAGCGTTTACATGGTTATTAGGGGCTAATATTTTCCTACTGAACGGATTATCAAAGGTTTACACCCCCCCCTCAACCCGATTGGGTCAGTCTCCTCCGACTGAGGTGGTCACATGAGGCATTTTTATTCTGATTGGGCTGTTATTCCCATTATTAGTGGAATATTAGGGTCCATGTAAACGCAGCTATTGTTTTAGTTTTAGGGTACATTTACTGTTTGGTTCAGTCTCACCGCCCTCATCAACCTTTTTTCCAGCAGCAGCAGTTGGCTATTTTCAGCAGAAAAGATCTGATGAACTCACTGTACACTACCTGCCCAGGTACCAAACAGCAGACAGACACAGTTAGAGACCAGCTGGTGAAGAAAGTGGAACATCTAGCAGCTAAAGAGACAGATATTTTCCCCAGGAGTTGGTGGAGACTCTGTGAATATGATGATGTGTAAAGCAGTTGTCTGCTGACACATATTTTTTAGGGCCAAAAACAAATTAAAACAGCTTTACGTTAGCGTTGAATGTTAAATTGTACAAATTAGAGCATTAACCTTAATAACACAAACACATGTTAGTCACAGGATTGGATGCAACTTGTGCTGTGTGTTGTGGATGGTTAATACTACACATAGACAACAGGCTTGTTAAAACATTTTTAAAGGAGGAAGTGCGCCTGTTTATGCTGATGTGAAAAAGTTATATAAAGCCTTTCATAGGTTCGTAGCTGCACGAAATCTGATAAATCACTTAAGTCAGCATCAGTTGGGTCTGAAGACTACAAGTTTGAAAATTAAAAAATGTGGGGGTGTTGCTTTAGAAAGAAGTGAGCTTGCCAGACCTCTGTAGCCCGCTCTGCTACTAGCATAACACACCCGAATCTCCAAGCGAACTGTCAGCGGTCGAGTTGCATTGTGGGCAATGTAGGCGCCAGGTTTAGACAAGGAAGAAGAATGTGTGAAATAAAAAAGACGATTATCTCTGGTTCTGCTGCACCAACTTTGATATTGTGATATTGTTGTCAGCTTTAGTCTATCAACTTCTTCAATATCTGCAACCAATTTCAATCAAATAAAAAACATAATATGTATAAAATGATATACTGTAGACAAGCAATTTTATCTCTCAGTAAATGTACTTATTTGTTAGTTTACTTAACAGGGACAGTACAAATAATGCAATGCAACAGATGGATTGTATAGGCCATCTAGCTGAAGTTAACTTGTCTCTGGTTAGGTCTTTAAATTTAGATTAAAACAGCAAAACAAATATGTGGATAAAGACAACAGAACCAATTAACAGACTGTGTGTCTATGACTGTATGTATTGTATATGACTGTGTATAGGCGTAAATGTATGTAACAAGTGAATCCATTCAAAGGTAATTTAGTTCTCACATCAGTTAGACATTAAAACCAGCAAACTAGATGAATAAGTGCATTTAGGAGTGATGTGTACACATGAAAAAATGTGGAATAAACATATGTGAGTGTAGAAATAAATTGATTAAAATTATTATATTGTGAAGCCCCTGTTTTGGTAAAATGTGACAAACATGCCACCTGTTGACAGAATATATTTGAGGCTAAGTATGTGGTTCAAATCAAACAAGATTAGAAAGGCTCTTCTTATGGGAAAATGCAATGTGGCATCAAGGTGAAATATTCTCATCAGGCGCTAAAATTTGTTTCCACTCCATTTCTTCCCTCCCTTCCCCGAATAAATATCCTTAAAAGGATTGTTTTCCGGTGCAGTCGATGCTTTATAATGTGACGCTGCAGCACTCGCTCGCTGTGTTTCCCTCCACTCAGGGTTAGCAGTAAGTATCATTTATGAATTCTCATCAACACTGTTTTAAATGCTGTTTTTCTTTTCATCGACCAAGGTGACATAAATCGGATTTGTAATTACAGGAAAAATGAAGTAAGTCATGGGTTAGATGGTGAGATGTCTTGTTGGCTGTTTGTGTCTTGCTGCAGGTTATTTGTTGACATGGAAGTGAAGTGCATTCTGGGCCTTGTGGTCCTGGTGGCTGTCTCAGCTTGGGCTGAGGAGGAGGTGGGTTTTGCTCCAAGTGTACGGCATCTAAACTATTTTTCAGTGGTGGAAGAAGTATTGAGATTTTTTTCTTACAGTAAAAGTACCAATACATTCATGTAAAAATACACCATTAAAGGAAAAAGGTCTGTATTCAAAATCCCAAAAGTATTATCATTAAAATGTACTTAACGTATTATAACGTAATCGATAATACTGATTCAACAATGTGTAAGTAGCATTTTTATATACAGTTAGCTAGTTTCAACTACTTTATATACAGTTAGATAGTTTTAATTACTTTATTAGCTATAGTCCAGTGGTTTCCAACCTGAGGGTCTGAGGGCACGTTTCTCTAATATTTGCTTCTTCTTTTTTTTTTTTTTTTTGTGAAATATTTAATCATTTTACCTCTTTTGGCCTCAAAGAGTTATTTAAATGAAACCATCTGACACGTTTAGAGGGGAAATGTCTGTGGTGAAACTGCTAACAACTCATAGACAAGAGGCCCCTCACTGCTGTTTTGTAAAGAGTCACAAGCCAAACAGCAAACCACTGGTTTAATCTTTAATAATGCATGTGTAAACTTATGATATGCACTGAAGTACAGAACTTGAGTAAATGTAGATTCTTAGTCTAAATTTATTTCTCTCTCTCCCTTTTTTTCTTGATGTATAATTTCTGGAAAACTCCGGATTCTGTAAGTTTTGTCTTTTTTGATGCAAATAAAAATATCCTGAGTGTTATTAACTTTAAACTTAAAAGTTTTTTTTAACTTTAAAAACCTTTATCAGAGTGTCATTTTTTGTTTTCCCATAGGTCGCTAAGGCTTTGACTGCTTCAGAGCGGATTGAGAGAGCCAACAGGGATGTTGGTAAGGATTTTTATAAAGTTTAGTTTAGCTTTAAGCTTTAGCTCTGATCCAAGATGAGACCTTTCTGGTTCCAGCCAGGACCACAACCATGAGTATAGAAATACTGAGGAAATTAGTTCTCCTAATGTACCAAAAACATATTTATTTATTTAAAAATCTTATTTGTGCAGTTGTTCAATTATGTTTTCATTATTTTTTCCAACTTGAAGGTCTCAATTCTGCCTTCAGGAATAAAACTCTGGTGGGAAAGTACTGAATCCTTTATTTATTGATTGATTGATTTATTAGTTGGCCTTCAAGTTGTCTAATTTAAATATGTTGAGTCTAACCGCCTATAAGATATCCACCATGTATTAGGTTTGTTTAATTAACTGCCCAATACAGAGGCCATGAAATCCATGTTCTTAATCCTGTGACCAGCACAAACCACAAATCTTATTGATTGAGTAGCATGAATTAGTGAAACCTGTTCTCATATTGATCCCCTTGTTCGCTGCAGTGCGTTCTCCTGATGAGCCGTATGTAGAGGACGACATCGCCTATGATTCTGAGGCTGAGAGAAATGCTGACCCCTGCACGTCCACCGGCTGCATGTGGCCAAGGTCCGCCGACGGGAAGGTCTACGTGGCCTACGTCATTTCCAGCGAGTACTGTGAGTATTTCATTCTGTGATTTGGCTCTTAAAGGTCCAATCAGGGATTTTAAAAAAACAAATTGGAAGTGAATCCACAGGCATAATTGAATAGTTTGAATTGGTGGCGATGGAAAAGAAACTCAACTCATAATTCAAAATGAGGCTCTTTTAATCTGTATCATAGTATCGTGTCAGTCTTCATCAGTTTAAAGTGATTTTGTTTTCTTTTTTGTTTTTCTTCCAGCCTCTCGTGAGGTGTCAGTCATCGAGCGCGGTCTGCAGTCCTTCCATGATGTCTCTTGTTTCCGTTTTGTTAAACGCACCAGCCAGAGAGACTACCTGAACATCCAGTCCCTTAACGGGTAAACACGCATTACAAGAGGCGTAGAAAACGCTTTACATGACATCCTGATTTGTTCTGTTTCCTTTAGGGTACAGTAGGTTGCTTTCTTCTTATCTATTTGACCTCTTGAGGCATTTTCCTAATTGCTAAAAACTGAAACAACATGATTAACCTGCTAAATAGACTGAGATCTGTCCTGATTTGTCACAGGTGCTACTCCTACATCGGCCGTCGTAGAAACGGGCAGAATCTGTCTCTGCAGCGTTCGGGCTGCGTTTACCACCACACCGTCCAGCATGAGGTGCTCCACGCGCTGGGCTTCCACCATGAGCAGAAACGCTCTGACCGTGACCAGTACATCCGCGTTGTGCTGGAGAACGTCACCCCTGGTTCGTCTGTTCACGACTTTCATTACTTGTCACAGTAATATAATAACTGAACAGACGCAGACAAGCGATACGACTGTGAGCCAGAAGATATTAAAGGATTTGTACGACATTTTGGGAGATAAGCTTATTCGCTTTCTTTCCGAGAGTCAGGTGAGGAGAATGATAACACTCTCATATCTGTCGTTTAAATATGAAGCAAAAGCCACCAGCCTGTTAGCTTAGCTTAGCATAGCTTAGCACAAACACTGGAAACACTGGGAAACAGCTAGCGTGGCTCTGATAATTGGACGCTCACTAATTAACGCGTCCTTGCCAAGAAATGTTCTGGCACATGACCCCCCCGTAAACTCTCTGTGAGAACGCAAATATCCCAAAATGTCAAACTATTCCTTTAACAACAGTAACCACAAGGATAGATTGGCAGGATTTGAGTCCCAGGTACCATTAATACATGAATAATGAACTCAGACACAGATGGATCTCATGATAATTATGTTTTCTTTTCAAATCTTTAGGGATGGAGCACAACTTTGACAAAGTCAACACTCTGAACCAGGGAACCACCTACGACTACGGCTCCGTTATGCATTACCACAAGTAGGTGAAGCAAAAACAGCTATGTTACGACTGCGGCGGCCATCTTTGTGGTCCCTGCATTAAAGAAAATGGCCGGGCTGGAGAGGACGTGTTGTTTCAGGCACCGGTGAGACAATGAAGAACGATCCAGGAAGTCCAGTTTGAGTAACAGATCCATGAGTTTAAAGGCTTATCAGACGCCAAAACACTGCGCAGTGGTTTATAACTCTGCGAGGAGAGATTAAAAAGTAAAAAGTAGTATTTCTATATTAATACAGACAAACACTAGGTATCATTA
The DNA here is from genome assembly GCA_008360985.2 of Macquaria ambigua. Classification (NCBI taxonomy): domain Eukaryota; kingdom Metazoa; phylum Chordata; class Actinopteri; order Centrarchiformes; family Percichthyidae; genus Macquaria; species Macquaria ambigua. The sequence continues at coordinate 21,536 of VMKM01003133.1, forward strand.
CTTAATCACATATATTATTCTGGTGTTAGCTGTTTACATACACTACACCTTGCTGACTTTGCTGTTACTAATCACACCACTATGTCACTCTTGTCTTATAATTTTAACTTTGATTACACTTGTATAGTTTCTATTTTTTATTTCTATTCTTATTTTATATACCTTTAATTATTTATTTTTTGCTTTCTCTGTTTATCTGTTCTTATCAGGCGGCTGGTGACACAAAATATCAGGCGAGGACAGGAGGAAAACAGACCCACGGCGTCGTGTTATTTATGTTATTTTACCCCAAAATCCTTAAAATAACTGAAAAATCACAATAAATGGAACTAGAAAATAATATTTCATGCCATTTATACCCTTGTAGTATAGATAGTATAATAGATTTTTTCCAAATAAGAGAGAACAATTATTTTATAAATGATACTGAGATTTGGTAATGGTTTATTTCAACCAATTACTCTTTTTTATATTTAAAGAAAATAGAGGTGCAACCTTCTCTGCCTCTATGGACCAGCCTCCACTGGTGCTTATTTCTGTCCTTGTGCTGCTGCAACACCTGAACTGGATCAATAAAGGCTCATCTTATCTTAAATCTACCAGCAATCTTACACATATTGGATTTTGTTAAACTTTCATCATTCAAATGATTAAGAAGGCTGCGACAAGGATGTCGATTCTCTCTCGCCTACTAAATAAATAAATCCCCCACAAACAAAAGGATGCAGGATTAAGGCTAGAATGTAAATCTGGAACACCTTTTTTTTTCCTCAGTTACTTATGGCATTTATCATAATTTATTGTTTAAAATTACATTTCAAAGTGACAAAAAGCTGCCTTTCACATTATTTATAACAAATCAAAAGGCAAGGCAGCTTTATACTTTTATAAAATCAATTAAGATAGAATAAATTGAAATTCTAATATGAGATAAAATGAGATAAAATACATAAAATGAAATAAAATACAGTTACAGTGCAATAATAAGATGTAAGTTGCCAACAAAGGAAATAAAAGTGCATTTGAGAAACCAGCCAAACAAAGGCGCAGGAGAACAGCAGAGGGCGCAATAAATAAATTGTGATAAAAAATAATTAGTCAATTAACACAAACGGATCATTTATAGTTAAAGTGATCAATAATTAACCGTGGAAGCCAAAATTCAGAAGCCTTTTTCCTGAGTTAACTACTCCTTTAGTTTAAGTACATTTTCTGTTTACGTCCTGGTATTTTGATGCCATTTTGTTTTGCCACATATTTCCTCCTTTAAATCTTTCACGAACCTCCTGGTCTTGTGCTGTTCCTTTCATCCTTTTATCAACACTCACTCCTGTTTTGCTTTTCGTGGTCTCAGGTACGCTTTCTCCAAGAACAACCAGCCCACCTTGGTGGCCGTCCCTGACTCCAGTGTTCAGTTCGGCTCGGCCTCCGAGATGAGCCAGAAGGACATCATCAGGCTCAACAGGCTGTACAGCTGCTGAACAGTCTATAGGTCAGCACGTCCTTTCACCCACAACAAACATTTTAAAACGTATTAATTCATGTTGATCTATTAATGAGAAAAAAAGAAGTAGTAAGTAGCCTCTGCACTGCACCACTGTAGATTATTAAAATAAAGAAGATTTCCCGACCTTTAACGCTCTCTCTTTAAACAGGTGAGTGAGGTGATGCACTACTTCAGAGAATCATCATCATCATCATCATCATCATCATCACTGTCTTCATTTCTTTCAATCACAGAGTCAGCAATACATGTCACATGCTTTGATCAACATCAATAAATTTGCATTTAAACATACAGTTCCTTTGAGTTATTCACCTGAGTCGTACTAAATATGACGTCTCCACTAAAGAGATGTTGAATTATCATTTAGTACAGCAGAGCAGGGATTTATAATACTGTAACTACTGCATCATATGTCAAATATATAAAAGCCTCTTCCTCCCAAGTTAAATGTTGAAATGTGCTCAATTATTTTCATTTTTAAAGGTATCAAGTAAACAAGCCCTTATATTATTTTACATGGAAAAACTGATTGAATCTAAAAAAAAAAGACATCTGAATCTGACACGAGTTAAACAAAGAGGTTCTTGGTCAATCAATAATATATATTGATCTGTGTCATAGTTTGATATTTGATAAGTTCCTGTCTGTGTGTAAATAATTCTGCAAATCAAATCAAACAACGTTGGATTGTACGTTTAATTTATGACCTTATGTTGCTTATGTGTTCTGGGTGTCTTATTACAGCCCAGTATCTCTGTAGGAATCACATGAAACTGGAGAATTTTGCAGGTCACAATTTACATCCGACACCAACAATGAGTGACAATGCAGAAAGCAGCGTGCCCTTTATGTAGTGATGCAAAACGTAATGGTGTGGTCTTGGTGGTGGAGAGTTTCCCTATAACCAAAATTCAAAAGCATTATCATTTAAAGGAATAGTTCAACATTTTGGGAAATACCCTTATTCGCTTTCTTGCCCAGAGTTAGATGAGAGGATTGATGCCACTCCACCAGCCTGTTAGCTTAGCTTAGCATAAAGACTGGAAACAGGGGGAAACAGCTAGCCTGGCTCTGTCCAAAGGTAACAAAATCCACCTACCAGCACCTCTAAAGCTCACTAATTAACACGTTATATCTCGTTTGTTTAATCTGTACAAAAACCGAAGTGTAAAAACGACAATTTGCTGTTTCACGTGGGGGGTTATGTGCTGGACTATTTCTTGGCCAGGACCAGTTGCCAGGCAGCCAGCAGAGACCCCATGAAGCTTCCATCGGAGCTGAAGATGTGGTGAGTTTTACGTCGTTATATCTGTAACTGATGCAAAGTGTTTTTCATTTTCAGCCCGAGAGTTACATGGCCCACTGCCGCTTGAACTTTCACAGTGTCTGTTTCATGATGACTCTAATTTAATGTTGCATTAATACATTTTGGCCACTTGGGGCCAGAAAATTATTAAAACAAGCTGACAACTACGTAGCTACCCACATGTCATTAGCTTATAAACTTTTACATTGTTGGCTAATGTGTTAGCACACAGCAGCTGAGATGGACTATAACAGTGAAAACAGGCAAATGAAGATTAAAAATAATAATAATAATAATAAATAATCAAATTTAAGAGGTTTTGTAAATATTTTGCTACTTATTCTAAAAATATAGACAATAATATTACAGACTTATTAGTTTGAAAATGTATGATAATTAATAATCAAATTGCTTACATATTGTTTAATTATTGTTTAAATGTAAATTCAACTTATTACTTAGTGGATTGTTTATAATTATGAACTGATTAGAAAATAAAGGAGTATAGTTTTCCCGGTGGGACGCTCCAGACTCTTTTGGGAAACAACATTATGGGAATGAGCATCTGGCATCAAGGTGAAAAAGTCTTATCAGTTGCAGCCGGTTTATTTATATCTCCAATCAATTTGTCTCCGCAGTGAATACATGAACAGCTCTTATCCAAAGCTGCACAGAAACACTGAGCTAACCTTCTGCTGAGTGTTTATGGGTTGAGCATCATTTAATACGTTTTTTAAGCTTTGTTAACTTCAGGTTTTTTAGGAGACATCTCTGGTCTGAGGTGCACTCCGGGTCTTATATATAGATCTGTACGATCACTGAGCCTTCATTCAGTTTGAATATAAATGGTTGAAACACATCAGATACATCAGGGCCTCCACACTGAGACGCTCGGTCAAAATACGTTTTGATTTGTGGTCAACAGCTTCAATAAAAAAAAAACAATTTTTCTATCTTGTATAAGAATTACTTTTTAAATAATGAGTCAAACAGATTTGCTTTAGATGAATATTTATTGATAAATAAATCAGAAATGAGATTCCCACCACCTCTGAGCAAACAGGAAAACGCTTCGCTCACATAAATCCAGACTTTCCTCGTTCAGGAAGAACAAAGTTACCAGAAAGTGAAATGGAGACTTAAAGGCGAATGAATAATTATCTGTGTAGTTATTTTAAAAGATTCATCCTGATGTGGTGGTGTGATACAGACTTCTCCTCCTACAGAAGTTCACATCAGTGAATGAATGTTGGCCACAGGAACGTCAGTGTAACCTGGACTGGAGGATCACTTCCTGCAGTACAACAAGTTGACGCGGTTGATGTCGTTCTGGCTCATCTGCTTGGCCAAGCCGAACACGGCTTTGGGGTATGGAACAGCCACCATGGTGGGGTTGTAGTTGTCCTTGGAGAAAGTCAGCCTGAAAGGAAGAGACGACCAGAGCCATCGATTATTAACTGAAATGTTCCTGCTCAAGTAGAGACTTTATAAACGATACAGAGCTTTGGTTCTTAAAGGATACGTCTGGTGATATTCTATATTTTCTTATTTTCAAAAAACCCATAAAAAGACCAAAACCAACAATGAATTGAAGTATTCTAGTACTGATAGATCTTCTTCCTCTGAGCCACAGAGCTCCATTGTTGGTTAAAAACTATTAAAAACACATCAGTGAGCCACACTGTTGTTCCTCCATCACCATGAACACACACACCATCCTGCTGCCCCAAATACTCACTAGAGCACCACATGTGGATTCATCCGCCGCTGAAAATAGTCCCCAACAAATGCACAATTTCCTCCTGTTTGAGTAATGTTTGTTAAAAACTACAGTGAGCAGCTGTTTAAGGAAATTACTGATCCTTTTTTAAAATGAAGCTGTATATTTGTGAGGTGTTTTGAAAGTCTTTGAAAGCAGCTTTGGGGCTGAGAGCCACAGACACATAAAGTATTGAGAGATGGACTCACACACTGTTGTTTTTTTGTCAAAAAATAAAGAATATCACAAGACTTATCCTTCAAAAACAACCTAAATCATCCATGTGCCACATGTAGATTTTCTGCTTGCTAACACTTTCATATGCTGTCCTGTGACAGAAAAGTGAGAAAGTGAAAACTATTTTACCAAATCAAAAGTATTAAGATGTGGTTGAATCTGAGAAAAATGTGATATTGATGATCATGCAGCGTTTAAATGGAACTGCAGGAGCTACTTTGCCTCTTTCCATATAAGTGAAAGTGACAGTCACTGCAGTGGATGAACATGTGTTTGCTCAAATTAAATAATTCCCAAAATGAACCCGGCTCTGTCACCTATGCATGATAATAATACAGTTTATTTATATAGCTAATAAATAGTATAGCATAAAACCATGGATTACAGAGTGCTTCAACAAAACCAAACATAAAACAATAAAACATTTAAATCACATAGCAGGAACAAAATGAGGAAAAAGGATCTTTGAAAGGTTGTTGTCTTGTTATTTTGTATTAGCTTCCTCAATCTCTATCACTCAGCAGCAGGCCGATCGTCCAAAAACCTGCTTTAACGGAGCCACACAGCTGTTTCTATTATCTCAGTGCTTTCTGAATATTAGGCAAAATACAAAAGAATGGACGACGCTGAGCTTCAGACGACAAAGCTGCAGCCTGGAAAGAGAATTTAACTTGGACTGATGGTGTGTGATGGTTGAACTGACCTGCCGTAGTGCATGACGGAGTTGTAGTCGTATGGAGTCCCCTGGTTCAGAGTGTTGATCTTGTTGAAGTTGTATTCCTGACCTGCAGTTGTGGAAGAAGCATTAAAATCCTTTATTGAAGTAAAAGCAGCGATAACAGTATGTGAAAAATACTCTATTACAAGTAAAAAGTCCCGCATTTAAAATGAACTTGTTTTTTAGATTTAAACAATTTAGATTGTTTTTAGATTTTTTAAAAATATGAATATCTTTTAAATCTATTTTGTTATATTTTCATCATTTTATTTTCTCACATTTATTTCATTTAAACATTTATTTTCTCATGTTTTGTTGTTTCTATGGTCTACACATGTTTCTGTCTTATTATCTTGTCATCTGTGAAGCACTTTGAACTGCACTAACCTGTATGAAAGCTGCTATACAAATAAAGTTTGATTGATTGATTGATTGGATTATTATTACTGATCCATGTAGGCAACATTATAATGTTGTAGCTGGTCATGGTGGGGATACTTTAACCAATTTTAAATTTTGTTGGGTAGCTTCATCCATAAAAATACATCATATTTTATAAATTATAAGTATTTAATGTAAAATCTGAATCTGTAAAGTAACAAGTAGCCACAGCTGTTGGAAAAATGTAGTCGATTAAAAAGTATTTCTCCGTGGATGTACTGGAGTTAAGTACTGTACTTCAAAATTGTACTTAAGTAGAGTATTTGAGTAAATGTACGTCGTTACTTTTCACTGTGACTGTGGTTGTCTTTATATCTTATATCTTTAGTTTCATTATATACAGTCAAAAATACAGCAGTTTCATTATTTAGCACTAAAAAAGCCCTCAAATTTCTAAATCCATATTTGACTGTTGATGTTTTGAACCCAGCACAGTTTGAGTTTCAGTGAGGAATCTGTTTTCTCTGCCACCAACCTTTAATGACGTTCTGCAGCAACACCCGGATGTGCTGGTCCCTGTCGGAGCGACACTGCTCATGGTTGAAGCCCAGGGCGTGGAGCAGCTCGTGCTGGACCGTCCCGTGGTAAATGCAGCCCCGACGCTGCAGAGACACAGCCTGCATGTTGCCCTGGCGACCCACGTAGGAGTAGCATCTGCGGAGACGTTGGAGAACACGTAAATCAACAGTGGTTCATCCGATCCTTCAGCAAGACGCTTTTAAACATAGCTGCTTCCTTACTGAACGTTATGGGTAAGATTGTCATTGACACGTGGGAATCAACCCATCAATACTGAAGACTATATGACATAAGCAGACGAGCCTCATCCCCTACGTACCCATTCAGAGACTGGATGTAGAGGTAGTCCTTCTGGTTGGTGCGGGGGAAGAAGCGAATGCAGGTGGAGAAGGAGAAGGAGTTGATGCCTCGTTTGATGACATCCAGCTCCTGAGAAGCTGAAGGGGAAAACATAAAGATGTTTTTCTTACTGTCAACAAATCCCATGAAAAGACCAAAACCAACAATGTGTCTCTTGATACTTTCTTATGTCCCTACTCCGTCTGTGACTCTCAGCTCCAAGCCCATTAGTTCCTCCTGAAGATATACATATATATATATATATACTAAATATATAGTTTCATTTTTAAAAGAGGCTCAGTAATTTCCTAAAACAGCTACGAACTCTAGTTTTTAGAAAATGTTACTCAAACAGGAGGAAATGATGGATTTGTTGGGGACTATTTTCAGCGGCGGATGAATCCACAAATATAAAATATCACCAGCCTTATCCTTTGAAAGAAATCGAACCTTTACAGTTATTTTATGAAAATGTATCCATGTAACATTACGTCTGAGGACTGACAAGAACGCCAAAATACTGTATTTTACTAAAGTACTGCCACTGTTAGTGCTACAGCTTTTAACGTTAGCATTTCAGTCACGACCATCCCTAGAGTATTGATTAAAATCTACAAATCTAAAACCTATTAGGAAAATTAAGTTAACCACATATTTGAATGTAAACAAATGTGTCTTAGAGATGATATAAACAGCAGAGACTTTTGTTATAAACCACAGTTTTTCAGGCACACTCTACAGGAGAACGTATGGAGGCACTTACAGTAGTGGTTAGCGATGACGTAGGGAATGTAGACTTTGCCGTCGGTGGCTTTAGGCCACATACAACCACGCAGGACACAGGGGTCGGCGTTCCTCAGGGTGGGCAGACGAGGCACGGCAATGTCGCCGTCTATCACGATACCGTCTCGGTTACGGCCTGCAGAGAGTGAGAGAAGAAGAAACAGCAGTGACGACAAAGCCAGTCAGAAATGACAGTATATGATGGTCACAGAGACACTCTGAGGTCCTGTGTGCAAATTATTAAGGTTTAAAAGCAAACTGTTGTCATGATCCTAAGGACTCTGGTGTGGACTTGTGTGTTTTTGGTGTTGTTTCCTGTTTTATTTTGAAATTACTGTTCTTGTTTCCTTGTGTGCCCTGTATTTCCTGTCTTTGTTTTCCTGAGGGGCCTAGCAATCCTCTGGAACCGGGACCGAGAAGTTGCCTATAGGGTGGCTTTTAACAGGTGGAAGTTATATCCCAGCACTTCTCGTCCAGTTTTTTCCAAGCCAGTCACTCCAGCCTCCTCTGCATTTAAGCCACAGCCTGCCAGCAACCGGCCTAATAGCCTCCAGTCTCCTTCACTCTTCGAGGGCACGCGGTTGGCCATATTCCCGGGGACCCACGGTGGCCACAGGAGAAGTGGTCGTCGGGGTTCCCGACGCCATTGGCAGCCGCCCAGCACCCCAGAGTCTCCGCTGCCCAGCGCCACAGAGTCTCCGCTGCCCAGCACTACAAACCGCCCTGCTTCTGCTCCTGATCCCCGGTTGGCGGTCCGGCCAACTCCTGTTCCTGATTCCCGGTTGGCGGTCCGGCCGACTCCTGTTCTCCAGTCGGCGGCCCGGCCAGCTTCTGTTCCTGATTCCCGGTTGGCGGTCCCGCCGACTCCTGTTCCTGTTCCCGAGTCGGCGGTCCAGCCAACATCTGATCCTGTCCCTGAGTCGGTGGTCCGGCCGACTCCTGCTCCACGGACCCGGTTGGCGAACCGGCTGACATCAGTTCCTGTTCCCGAGTCGGCGGTCCAGCCAACGCCAGATCCAGTTCCTGAAGTGGTGAACCGGCCGACTCCTGCTCCAGTGCCCGTCCAGCTGCCGCCGCAGCCTCCTGCTCCAGTGCCCGTCCTGCTCCAGTGCCCGTCCAGCTGCCGCCGCAGCCTCCAGAGTGGTTCCCCATGCCTGTTCGGCCTCTGCCCCGCCCCCTGGCCGCCCTCCGCCCGAAGGACTCCGCCCCGCCCCCTGGCCGCCCTCCGCCCGAAGGGTCCTGTTCGGCCTCCGCCCCGCCCCCTGTCCACCTTCCCGAGCGGCTCCCCACGTCTGGTCGTCCTCCAGGCCATCCGCCTGGGGAGTCCTGTCCAGCCCCAGGTCTGGTTTTTCTTTTTCCTTCCCCTGCTGCCTCCATATGGCAAATTGTGACAGAATGACGCCACCACATTTGGACCCAGCAGACAGTCTCCTTCCCAGTCTGCCTTTTTCCTGGGAGGACTTCGGGGTTTCGAAGGAGTCTTGCTCCAGTGCCCGTCCAGCTGCCGCCGCAGCCTCCTGCTCCAGTGCTCCTGCTCCAGAGCAGGTTCCTGCTCCAGTGCCCGTCCTGCTCCAGTGCCCATCCAGCTGCCGCCGCAGCCTCCTGCTCCAGTGCCCGTCCAGCTGCTGCCGCAGCCTCCAGAGTGGTTCCCCATGCCTGTTCGGCCTCTGGCCGCCCCCCGGCCACCCTCCCGAGCGGCTCCCCGCGTCTGGTCGTCCTCCAGGCCATCCGCCTGGGGAGTCCTGTCCAGCCCCAGGTCTGGTTTTTCTGAAGCTGCTGTCGTCACAACCAGCGGTGGTCATAATACATAATATTATACCATAATACAGCTCTGCCTTCCTCTATGGATCAGAGGGAATGCAAACCTTAATGCAAAGGAACACTAAAGAATGTCACCAAAAGCTTTCAGTAGAAAATGTCCTTAATTGGCCCTTTTCAAGACATTTTGACATGTCACAGGAGTAAAAGCACAGGTGTAAATAATACTATTACTGATGGCTGAGTTCCATTTAGCTGCTTCAGTTTCAGGGTCCTGGTACTGTGCGTGCTGGCTCACTGTCACGCTGTCATGGCTTACTGGGACACTTGTGGTCGGGACGTAAGGGTTCAGATGAAAAAACATTTGTTTCAACGGTCTTCAACATATGCGATTTCAGGAGGTGTAATGGGGGGGTCGGAGTAAATAATTACGCGACGTCGGCCTCACAAGTAACAGTCATCCATATGCATCACTGGACAATGCACATTTGTTTCCCTCATATTTACATTGTATGTTTTCTTCTTGTGAGAATAAATCTTTCTCAAAGTGTTCTCATTTAGTTAGTTAACATTTCTTGGTGCAAGCTACTTTTCAGAACATTTTGATCAAATTATGCATTTAAAACAGTGATGGGGACAAAATCGACCACTATAAAAAGTGGTGGGGACATGTCCCCAGTGTCCGCAGTGTAAAGGACACCTATGCTTTAATGTTATAGGAAACACCTGTGATTTTCCTGCAATGACAAGTCAAAACGTCTGCGGTGAAAAAGGCCTAAACAGTGATGACTTCAACCATATAACCCAGCTCTGTCTTGAGTTCATGAAGTCCCTCCACGTAATTCAGAAATAAAAGATAATAAAGATGGAAAGACATTTTCACAGGTTGTCTTGTTTGGGTCAGTGTGATGCGTTCACTGTGCCTTACTGAGATCCTTGTTGGCGTTCTCCAGCTGCTCTGTGACGGTCAGGTCTCCCTTGTCCTTGTTGTCACTCGCTTTCTTCACGACCTGCAAACAGAGAGTGACAGCGTCTCTGTCGTGTTATCAAGAAATATTTTAAGTGTGTAAAGAACTTTGAAATCTGGACATCAGCCTGAACCCACTGTTTCATATGTTTTAACTGTCTTATTGTTAGTTTTTAATATATGTTCTCAGGACTCCCTGGAAAGCAGTATTGATACTGAGTGAATTATTCTGTTGAAATGAAGGAAATTAAATTGACCTTGGTGCATGAATTGTGTTGTATAGATACATTTGTCTCACCTGTGTTATAGTTTGAGTGACTTTACTCTGCAGGTTAGAGACGTGTGCTGGTAATGTTGCAGAGCTCCTGGTGTTTCTACTACTACTACCGCTACAAATCCTCTAAAATCATTTGAATTTTCTATGTTAGGTGATGTGTAACAATGAGCCTCAAAATGCCCCTTAACAAGTGTCTAAATTCAGATTTATAGGCTTTACTGTGTGTATTCTGTGAGTACTTATTTGATATTTGTCTGTTTGGCGTCAAAACGGCAGAATTTGTATTTTTACGCGACACATTATCAGCTATTTGTGACTTTTAAAAATACTACAAAATCATGAAATATGTCTACAAACATAAACATATACACATGCGCTTGAAAGCTCCAGAACTAGAGAACTTTTTTCCTCTGGCTACAAACGTGTTTGCGGTCAAACAGTTTCCTGGTGAAATTACTTTTAATGTGTTGTGCTGGAGAGATATGAAGCTTACCTCGGCCTCGGTCCAGGCTGAGACTGCAAGCAGGGCCAGGAGACCCAGGATGCACTTTGTTGCTGCCATGTTACCGAACAACCTGCAGGCTGAAACACACCAGCAGTCAAACCAAAACACACAGCAGCATTAGGAGCAGGCAGGCATATTATTCACTTACCTTTACCTCTTTGTTTCAGGTAGGAAAGTAGTAAATGTGATGCTCTGTGACGGCACCGGTCGTCCTCTTTTATAGCAAAACATATAGGGGTCCACCTTCAGCAGAACGTATGCAGGGCATTACCTCCCTAATCCTGCAAACAAGGATGATGTTTACCTTGTTAAACCTCCAAAAACGTGTTGCTTTTTCACAGCTTTCTTGCTGACACTGAGGTCCACCCTTAGCAAATATATGAGTGTACTAGATTAAATGTGTATAATTAAATGTTTGCTTTCTGGGAACATACATAGGTGTTGCTCACAGATGCTAGGGAAGTGTTTTTTTGAGGAGGTCACAGAAACGCTGCCACATCAGTCCCTCAGGTTTAAAAGTGTCCGTTCTGTGTGTTTGTACTTAATGAACCTCGGCTGATTGAATTAATGAACAATGGCGGCCTTGTACGGAGGTGGCCCTGACAGCGGAGGACCAGGTCTTTCTCTATGGACAAGGTTTATTTACTGACTATTTATGCCACTGTGTCGATACCTCCACCATTATTACTACTGCTGCTCTACTGCTGCTGCTTCTACCAACGCCTACAACCACTAAAATATCCCAACAACTAAAGATCACCATTAAAACCATTAAAATTCACAGAGGATATTTGTGGTCAGAAGAGGATGAAACTGGCCAAAACCCTCACTTTTACACAAGAGACAGGGTTCGTACAAAGTCTTGGAAAGTTTGGAAAATGCTTAATTTTAACTGATATGTTTTCAAGGTTAAGAATAAGCTTGAATTTCAATATATAGTCCTTGAAAAATGCTTGATTTTTCAACATAATCTGGTGTTTCATCATCGACACAATCAATGAAACGATCCCGTCGTTGTATTTGTTTGTTTGTCTCCTGTCATTTATAGTAACAATTAAAGGCTTAAATATTTGGTTTAGGTACCTTGAAAGTGCTTGAATTTTACTCTTGAACAGCTGTACGAACCCTGAAGAAATATCTAACATATGCAGTACATTTACTTACGTACTTAAGTACAGTTTTGAAGTACTTACACTTTACTGGAGTATTTTCATTTTATGCGACTACACTTCAGAGGCAAATATTGTAGTTTTTACTGCACTACATGTATTTGAGAACTGGAGATACTGCAAACATTTTACAAACAAAACATGTCAGTATATAAAATATGATGCTGTGTTATAAACTGAGCTACTCAAAAGTAAACAAAGCATTTAAAATGAGCTCCACCTCAACAGCTACAACATTAAAGTATTTACATGTTAATGCATCAATAATAATGGTCCAGTAATATGATGATACATATTATATTATATATATTATTATATATATATTGATATTTCTATACTGTGGTATTTGTAGATTTGAATATTTCTTCCACCCCTGAACATACTGTATGTAAATGTCCAAATCAATAAATACTTGATTGATTTAAAGACCCTTTGGCCTTTCCTGTGGCACCATCACTCACAGTAAGAAGCTAATTAATACGTGTTCAGGCCTTTTAACAACACGACTGTTAACGCTTGGAGAGTATATTTTTATATTACAACCCTGTCATATTTCAGGACATTTACACCACCTGCTGCAGTAAGAAGAAGGCCCTAAGTATCATATTTTCAAGGTTGGGAATATGCTTGAATTCAAATATACTCCTCAAAAAATGCTTGATTTCTCAACATAATCTGGTGTTTCATCATCGACACAATCTCTCGTGTAAACCAGTCGATGTCGTTCTAACAGAGTGAAAATGTGTTATAATGAGCTGCAATGTCCTTTACAACCCAAAATACAACAGGGTTGCAATATAAAAATCTTATATATTATATATTATTATTTTATATATATTACACTCACTTCTGTTGAGTGGCCAGCACATGGTCTGTTCTCACTCCTTCAGAGCTTCAGACGGTTTTTACTCCTTACATAAAACAGTGATTTACTATTTTGTGGGATTTATAATTTCTTGTTTTTGCTATTTAATTATTATTTATTGTCTTTATTAAGTGCTGAGAGAGCCAGGGCACATGTATTTCGTTGCATTTGATGTACATGGTACTTTTAAGTGTATATGACAATAAACTTTACTTGAACTTGCTTAATTAAATTGCCGTTTTCCTTTTGTAATGTTTGAGGCTTTTTTCTCTTTACTTTACTTTTTGTGTCTGTTTCTCTCTGTAAAAAAAAACAAACTGAACAATCCTCCGGACTGAAACTGTAGACCTGAAGATGTTTCACCGCTTGAGGCTTTTTTTTCACTTCTGTTGAGTGGAGAGGGATTCCCAAAGTTAGGTAGTTAGTTCGTTTTTCCTGGAATTGCACCACTAACTTTGTACCTTCGCGTCCTTGCTAACCTTTACCTGATGTTACCTCACATCCAAATAAATACCACCCAGACTAAATCCTGTGTAAACGTCATAAACATGATAAATGAACAGCTTATACATCTTATACATCCTCGAGGCTGAAGCAGCCCGGCTCACATCCAGCATCATATATCATCATATATCCGATCAGCCATAACATTATGACCACTGACAGGTGAAGTGAAGAACATTGATTATCTCGCTCGGCAGCAAGTAAACATTTTGTCCTCGAAGTTGATGTGTTGGAAGCAGGAAAAATGGGCAAGCGTGAGGATGTGAGCGACTTTGACAAGGGCCAAATTGAGATGGTTAGACGACTGGGTCAGAGCATCTCCAAAACTGCAGCTCTTGTGGGGTGTTCCTGGTCTGCAGTGGTCAGTACCTACCAAAAGTGGTCCAAGGAAGGAAAACCGGTGACTGGCGACAGGGTCATGGGCAGCCAAGGATCATTGATGCACGTGGGGAGCGAAGGCTGGCCCGTGTGGTCTGATCCAACAGAAGAGCTACTGTAGCTCAAATTGCTGAAATAATTAATGCTGGTTCTGATAGAAAGGTGTCAGAACACACAGAGCATCGCAGTTTGTTGCGTATGGGGCTGCGTAGCCGCAGACCGGTCAGGGTGTCCATGCTGACCCCTGTCCACCACCGAAAGCGCCTACAATGGGCACGTGAGCATCAGAACTGGACCACAGAGCAATGGAAGAAGGTGGCCTGGTCTGATAAATCACGTTTTCTTTTACATCATGTGGATGGACAGGTGCATGTGTGTCTCTTACCTGGGGAAGACGTGGCACCAGGATGCACTATGGGAAGAAGGCAAGCCGGCGGAGGCAGTGTGATGCTTTGGGCAATGTTCTGCTGGGAAACCTTGGGTCCTGCCATTCATGTGGATGTTACTTTGACACGTACCACCTACCTAAACATTGTTGCAGACCAAGTACACCCCTTCAAGGAAACGGTATTCCCTAATGGCAGTGGCCTCTTTCAGCCGGATAGATGAAAGTCAAAGCGTTTCCTGTGAAGACTGTTACAGAGTGGTGCATGAACCCCAACTTTCTCCACTTTGTCCAAACTTTTTGTGCCAGGGGCCACATACAGTATGTGAGCAAACATTTTCTCTTAGTACACTGAACAAGAGAGGACTGCAGACCAAGATAATTGACAGTCACCGCCGTGATGTACTTTGACTCTCCACTACAAGACCTACACCTGAAAGCAAGTCTTCACTCCAAAGCCCAGCATCACATCTTACTGCAGATTCAAATGTACACTGCAAAGTGCTTAAAACTTTCTCCATGTGGCCCCTGGCATGAAAAGTTTAGACACCCCTGCAGTAAAATAGATTTACGGTGTGTTGAACTTGTGCAGCAAGTATACAAAGAAATCAACCAAGTCCAGGAAGAAACATGAGCAGCACTGCCACACCTGCAGTAAAATAGATTTACGGTGTGTTGAACTTGTGCAGCAAATATACAAAGAAATCAACCAAGTCCAGGAAGAAACATGAGCAGCACTGCCACACCTGCAGTAAAATAGATTTACGGTGTGTTGAACTTGTGCAGCAAGTATACAAAGAAATCAACCAAGTCCAGGAAGAAACATGAGCAGCACTGCCACACCTGCAGTAATATAGATTTACGGTGTGTTGAACTTGTGCAGCAAATATACAAAGAAATCAACCGAGAAGAGCAGAACTGCCACACCTGTCTGGCACAACTGCAACTATGATTGACAAGAATTACAGGAGGAAGAACACTGAGAGCAAACAACAGCGTCTGGCTGTGCATAACTCGCCCTGATTTTCCTGTTAGAGAAAGTGCAGCAACTTCTCTCCTTCAGATGAAGCATTTATTTCCAAACAGTTTATCACAGCCAGTATTGAGTGAAGGACTGATTACAGGGACCAATAACTTGTTCAGTGCACATTCTGGCATGCGTGTATTATTTTAAGATGGACTTTAAAAAATGTGATCCTCTCCTTTAACTCACTTTTCTCAGTTATTGAGGATGAAACAGAGAAATTTAGCTCGCAGTGATTCCATGAGTTATTTTTTGTCCTTTATTATGAAGGATGATTGATTTATGAGTTCTCATGTTATTAATAGTGCAACTATTGTTGACTGTGATGACAATAAATGCTTTACAGTGTCTGTAAAATGCCTCATGTAAATTCATATTTAATATGCACAGTATCTGCTGATGAAAAACTACCATATACCTATAAACTGAAACAACAAGAAGAAAATAATTAATTGTAAACATCAATCAAAATATTTGTTACCAATCTTGGAAAACATGTAACTTACGTAGCGCTTAACTACATTCCCACTGATTACAATATTGCTTATTGGCCAAAATTGCTCCCAATAATGACAGAGCTGAGAAAGTAACAGTTAGCATTAGCTACATGTTAGCCATTGTACCCATGGTTGGATTACCGAAAGCCCAGGGGCTCAAGGGCTCAAGGAGGCCCCTAAGCCAGAGCCTCTGCATGAAGATGCTGTTATTAACTTTGCATTTTTTTGTCACAAAGTCAAAGGGCTTAGTCATTCATGTCACTAACAGAGCCCCAAAAGTCCTACTGAAAAACTGAAGGAGCAGCCAAAACATTCACTTTAAAGATGTCACAAGAAAGAAAACCGTCATGATACATTTTAAGAGTTAACTCTGTGGGGAGAAATCCAAAAAGCAAGTGCAAAAGAGCATTAGAAGAAGCTCTGTCTATACAACTGCACGGTCATACAGTAGATTATTTGCAGGGCAGGGTGGGAGATTTGAGGTGCTGCCTATTGAAGAATGCTCTATAAAATATTGTGCATGCAACTATTTTGAATAGTTTATAGGGGCCCACCTCTTGCAAAAATCAGGGGATGCCCTATTTATTGCAGATATAATATTGTTAAGCCTATTATGGTATTTTTTGAAGAAAGACCTACAAATGTCTGTTCTCATTAGATTAATGAGTATAGAAACTCGTCGATAGGGGGCGCTATTAAAGTCTTGCCTGCTATTTTGTGTAAACAAAGTTACACCAAAAAAAAGAAAATGAAAAATGAATGAGTTTAGACACCCCTGCAGTAAAATAGATTTACGATGTGTTGAGTTTGATCCGCAGATTTACAAAGAAAGCAACCAATTCCAGGAAGAAACATGAGCAGCACTGCCACACCTGCAGTAATATAGATTTATGGTGTGTTGAACTTGTGCAGCAAATATACAAAGAAATCAACCGAGAAGAGCAGAACTGCCACACCTGTCTGGCACAACTGCAACTATGATTCTCAAGAATTACAGGAGGAAGAACACTGAGAGCAAACAACAGCGTCTGGCTGTGCATAACTCGCCCTGATTTTCCTGTTAGAGAAAGTGCAGCAACTTCTCTCCTTCAGATGAAGCATTTATTTCCAAACATGAGGGTTGGCAATATTAACAAATAACAATGTCATGGTATATAATGTCAGTGGTTCTCAACCTTTTTTGGGCCAGCACCCCCCTATCCATTATGCAGGTCCCTAACCCCATCAAATAAAATGTAGGCAAATTGTCCTCCCTGAATATTAATGTTGATTATTTTTCTGTGTTATATCATTAAAAAAGCATGTCACTGAATGCCAAATAACAGATTTGATTTTAACTAGACAGTTGGAAGATCGTCATCATTAGTTTCCCAGGGAGCAAAAAAGCCATATGAATAGAAATTATATTCATGAGTGTTAAACAAATGCAACGGTTAGAAATTTGACATTCAAACTTTAATTAGGTTAGATAACAGCCAATCAGAAATGCCAAACAAGAAGCATTCTTGTTAATCGTTCCAACGGAAAACAAGAGCAGCCTACCGAGGAAAAAGTCTGAGGCTACTGGAAAAAAAAACAAGGATTTATCTTAACTTTCAAAGGAAATAAGCAGAATTGCTCGAGCCCTGTCAGGTCCGCCTGAAAGGGCTGCACCACCCATCCATGTCAGCCTTAACCATCCTCAGGTGGTCGGTGTACGTGAGGAGGCGGTAATCGGTAAGACACCTGCAATGAGTGTAACCACCTAATTGTTCTCGGTGCAGATTTTTTGACTATTCGATTTTTAACTGGTTATTTTATTGCTAATTAGTCTACTAATAAATGTGTCTTTACATTTATAATGCACATACGTCACTTATTATCCAACATGACCTTTTGGCATTAAATAGGGCAGAATTAATTCAGCAGATTTTTGAATGGAGTTTGGTCTGACATTATTTCGTGCTATTCCAGGCAAATTAAACCTAGTAAATGTCCCATGTTTTGGGATTTCAGATTTCCTTTTATTCATAGACTTGTTAAAGATATTTAATGAAGACTTAAAGTTCACGACTAGATGAAACTGTTTTAGCTGCAGTAAACTCCGCCTTGATTCCAGCTGATGCCGTTGCTGTGACTCAGCCTGTCAGGTGGCAAGTGTTTGCATACAAGAGAACGTTGCCAAAGCATACTAACACAAACTATACAATCATAATAAAACCATATTAAAACCAGTCATGCCAACAAAGTCATGTGAATTGAATCGTGTTATAGTGTGTGTCTGGATACTAGACGCTACATTGCTTTCACGGGAAGTCTGACAGCGGAAGATCCCTCCTTTATAACCACAGCGATACCACGGCGTTCACGGTGTAGAGATGAATGCTTTCAAGAGGAAGAAACTCTTAATTTCCTTCACGGGGAATACCAAGGAAGAGAGCGTCCATTTTCCTGAGTTGACACAGTAAACGGCATGTTGGTGAAATTTTCCAGATGATTCTCTGACGTCCCGTTCCGGTGAAGGCAGCATGGAGCTGCGTGACAGAAAGCTGACAGAAACGCTGAAGTAAAGAGTCGTGGTATGGAAGTTATACGCCGTCTCGTGCGCCCCCTCCCCCCAACATTCTCTGAATGCCCCCTTTGAGAACCACTAATAGATGTGAACCTCATGGTGGCGCTAGAGTCAGGTCAGGGGATCACCAAAGTCCATAGGATTCATCCTCTGTGGACCATGAATGTCTGTACTAAATTTAATGACAATCCATCCAATAGTTGTTGAGGTATGTCAGTCTGGACCAAAAGAGGTGGACTGACCGACCTGGTGACCCCAAAATTTGTGAAAATAGGGCCCAGGTTTAAAAATACCGGAGTTTCCCTTTAAGACTCAAGTTTTACTCTTAAGTGGCTTCCCAAAAAGCATCTAAACGCGAAGATGAACGGTGGTGTCAGGAACCTATTGTTTTTGAAGAGATTATTATTCTACTTTCGTAACGCATTTTTGAAGGTCTTGGGATGCTCATGAAAATTGGCACACACGTCAGAACTGGCGAAAATCGCAAAGTTCTGCAGTGACTGGGCTCGGGCGTGGCCAGGTCGCCTCATAGCGCCCCCAAGCGCACGTCACGGTTGGGATAAAGTTGCTTTGATCTTCATGAGATTTGGTGGGGTTATTGCGCTCATCATGAAGAACATATTTCAGTTATTTTTTAGAGCGTTTGACCAACAGGAAGTCAGCCACGTTGCATTTCCTGCGTAAATTTCAACTTTCTAAACACGTTTGAGGCCTTTAGGATGCTCAAAAACTCATGAAACTTTGCACCCGTAGTCAAACTGGTAAATATTTTGATTTGATGTCACTAGATGTCTATCTGATGGTGCTGTAGCTAAATTTAAGGAAGTGATTCCATCGGCATTTAATTCAGTTCCATGTCTCAATGTAACAGATGACTCCTATGCTAACTTTAGTCCCTCCCAAATTGATCATCTTGTTGATAGTGCTGCAGGCTCACTACTAATAACACTCGACTCTATCGCCCCTCTAAAAAAGAAGATAATAAAACAGAGGAGGTTAGCTCCATGGTATAACCCGCAAACCTGCAAACTAAAACAAACATCGCGAAAACTTTAAAGGACATGGCGTTCCACCAATCTGGAAGAATCACGTTTAGCCTGGCAAGATAGTCTTAAAATGTATAGGAAGGCCCTCCGTAATGCTAGAGCAGCCTACTACTCATCATTAATAGAGGAAAATAAGAACAACCCCAGGTTTCTGTTCAGCACTGTAGCCAGGCTGACAGAGAGTCACAGCTCTGTTGAGCCATGTATTCCTATAGATCTCAGTAGTAACGACTTCATGAGCTTCTTTAATGATAAAGTTCTAACTATTAGAGACAAAATTCAGCACCTCCTGCCCTCAGATGGTACTGACTTATCTTCAAACACAGGAACCTTAGAAACAACTGTAAAACCTGATGTACATTTAGACTGCTTTTCTCCCATCAACCTTTATCAGCTAACTTCCATGATTTCCTCATCTAAGCCATCAACGTGTCTCTTAGACCCCGCCCCAACTAGGCTGCTTAAAGAAGTTTTACCCTTAGTTAGCATTTCTTTACTAGATATGATCAATCTGTCCTTATTAAAAGGCTATGTGCCACAGTCCTTTAAAGTAGCTGTAATTAAACCTCTTCTTAAAAAGCCCACTCTTGATCCAGGGGTTCTGTCAAATTATATACCTATATCTAACCCTCCTTTTCTCTCTAAGATCCTTGAGAAAGCAGTCGCCAATCAGTTGTGTGACTTTCTACACAACAATAAGCTGTTTGAGGATTTTCAGTCAGGATTTAGAGTGCATCAAAGCAGCACTAGTGAAAGTTACAAATGACCTTCTAATTGCATCTGACAAAGGACTTGTCTCTGTACTTGTCTTACTAGATCTTAGTGCCGCATTTGATACCATTGACCATCACATTCTATTGCAGAGACTAGAACATTTAATTGGCATTAAAGGCACCGCACTAAGCTGGTTTAAATCATATTTATCAGATCGATATCAGTTTGTACATGTTAATGATGAATCCTCTATGCACACCAAAGTTAGTCACGGAGTTCCACAAGGTTCTGTGCTTGGACCAATTCTATTCACCTTGTATATGCTTCCTTTGGGCAATATTATTAGGAAGCACTCCATAAATTTTCATTGTTATGCAGATGATACCCAATTACATTTATCGATCAAGCCAGATGAAACTAATCAATTAGCTAAACTTCAAGCATGCCTGAAGGACATAAAAACCTGGATGACCTGCAATTGTCTGATGTTAAACTCAGACAAAACCGACGTTATTGTACTTGGCCCCGAACACCTTCGAAACACATTATCTAAAGATATAGTTTCTCTAGATGGCATTGCCCTGGCCTCCAGCGACACCGTAAGGAATCTTGGAGTTATCTTTGATCAGGATATGTCCTTTAACTCCCACATAAAACAAACTTCAAGAACTGCCTTTTTTCATTTACTTAACATTGCAAAAATCAGGCACATCCTGTCTCAAACAGATGCAGAAAAACTAGTCCATGCATTTGTTACGTCTAGGCTGGACTATTGCAACTCTCTACTATCAGGCTGCCCCAATAAGTTCCTTAAGACTCTCCAGCTGATCCAGAATGCTGTGGCACGTTTACTGACAAGAACCAGGAAAAGAGATCATATCTCTCCAATATTAGCTTCTCTACACTGGCTCCCTGTAAAATCCAGAAAAGAATTTAAAATCCTTCTCCTCACCTTCAAAGCCCTAAATGGTCAGGCACCATCATATCTTAAAGAGCTCATAGTACCCTATTACCCCACTAGAGCACTGCGCTCCCAGAATGCAGGGTTCTTTGTGGTTCCTAGAGTCTCTAAAAGTAGAATGGGAGCCAGAGCCTTCAGCTATCAGGCTCCTCTCCTGTGGAACCAGATCCCAGTTTGTGTTTGGGAGGCAGACACCCTCCTCACATTTAAGAGTAGGCTTAAGACTTTCCTCTTTGATAAAGCTTATAGTAGGGTTGACTCAGGTGACCCCTGAGCCACCCCTTAGTTATGCTGCTATAGGCCTAGACTTCCGGGGGACTTCCTATGATGCACTGAGCTCCTCTCTCCTTCTCTTCCTCTCCATCTGTATGCCCTCATATCCCATCAATGCTTGTTATTAATTCAACTTCTTCCCGTAGTTGTGTGCCTTCTCTCCCCTTTCTCTCTCCTTCTGTTGCTTTCTGCAGGTGTTTCTGCCTCCGGAGCTGTAGAGTCTGGATCTATGGCTGTGGCCACCTGCTGCCCCCGTGCTCCTCCTCTGCACCCGCTGCTGCAGTTGCTGTTGCTATTATTATTAGTATTGCTGCTATAATGTTGCTCTTAGTGTTGTTTCTGTTGGTGTTAAAATCCATACCATTACCGCAACCATTGCGTTGCATCTCTGTGTGGAACTGTATTGTGCTGCTGTATGTTCTCTTTCCTCCTGCTCTCTCTCTCGCTCCCCCCCGTCTCCCTTCAACCCAACCGGTCGAGGCAGATGACCGCCCACCTAGAGAATGGTTCTGCTCGAGGTTTCTACCTATTAAAAGGGAGTCTTTCCTTGCCACTGTCGCATAGTGCTTGCTCATGGTGGGAACTGTTGGGTCTCTGTAAATATAAAGAGTCGGTCTAGACTTGCTCTACTCGAAAAAGTGCCCTGAGATAACTTTGTTATGATATGGCGCTATATAAATAAAACTGAATTGAATTGAATTGAATTTGGCTTGGGTGTGGCACATCGGCTCTATAGCACCCCCTAATTACTTTTAGCCTTCAAATGCATTTTTGACGCCCTTGATATATTCGAAAGCTCATGAAATTTGGCACACACGCCCTTCCCCATGAACGTTGCGAGAATATACAGCGATTGGGTTCATGCGTATTTAGTGGGCTCCGTAGCGCCCCCTTCTGCATGGCAGGCCTTAGTTGGGATAAACTTGTTCTGATATTCACCAAATTTGATACGCACATTGCTCTCATCATTTCAGACATATGTCCCGTTGGCTTTCATTAACTCCACCCACCTGGGAGTCGGCCATTTTTAATTTTGTGTGTTTTTTCTGTATTTTTTGCGACCTTTTTTGAACTCCTCCTAGAGGGTTTATCGGATTCATTTCAAATTTGGTCAGACGAGTGTGAAGCTAATTTGCGAAGGAATCGTCAATATCTCGAACAATGATGTCATCGGTCATGAGACAAGATGCCATTTTAGACAATTTACAAGTATGAAACTTTTGCAAACTTCTCAAGGATTCAACATATTCAATTCAAGTTTGGTTGGCTTAAACTTAAGACATGTATGATGCTAAATTGCGAAACTTTTGAGTTTCCGTGGAACGCAGTTGCTGTGGCGAGGCAGACAATTTGCAGGTTTCGCAATGAAACACGAAGTCCTTTGCACATGTGACAGAAGTGGTGAGAATTTACATCGGATATCGGTTTTGGACGTTTGTGGCAAAATGGCTCGATAGCGCCCCCTACAAAATTTCAAAATCAAAGCCCCTACCTTTAAATTTGACGTAGATGTATGAAATTTGGGAGGCAGATGTATCATCCCAAGACTTAAAAAAAAGCCTCTTGGCGACGGCCCGTTCATCGCTGATTGCAGCTTTAATTTTTAACTGTGTTTGTCAAATGTGTTTTAAATGTTTTTTTTCTTTTAGTTTGGTCTGGAGTGAGCTGAGAAATATTTAAGAACAATGGGGTTTTCATGTTGGTGGACTGAGATCAGCAGCACACAGGAGCACGAGCGTTTACAGTAGTGACATTAACATTTATTCAGACATCAATAAGAGCAGCAAGACGGAAACAAATAAAAATACAGTCAGGTGCAGAAAAACTTCGGCAACCTTTGAATATTTTCATCATTTAAAACATAATACTCTGCTTCAGTAAAGACTTCACTGATAAAAACTCGTCGTTAATTTAACTGGATTATTACGGGAGGTTCTGAAAACAGAAACCGGAAGAGTCCAGTTTACTTGCAGAGACCATCAGATCCAGGTCTTCGGGAGGATCTGGATCAGAAGGACAGGTTGATGAGTGGAGCGTTGTTCTCCCTCTTGTCTTCTGGACTCCACTGGATGAGAGGAGAGCTCAGGTCGATCAGCTGCTGAAGCAGATAAAACACACAGGTTAAACAACAACCAAACAGAAAACAGGTTTTATTTAAAGATCCCCTGTAGACGTGTTTTAAGACATAAAAAGACTGAATCAGAATTTGTCTGGTAGGTTCTTCCAAAAAAAAAGTTTAAAAATTCTTAAATTTACCTAGTTATTATAGTAACTTATTTAGTCCTTCTCCCTAATTACACAAGATGTCTCCTACTTCGCTGAAAGGTCCATTCTCAGTGTTTGTGCACTGGAGGTTTCAAGTTTCAAGCTTGTGTAAGTTGCATATTGAACCATGATGATTGATTTCATCAGTTATGATCATCTAGTTGTGATGTCCCAAAATCTATGTAGCACGTACACGTGTTAAACTCAGATTTAAGGTGAGCACAGAGAAACTTTCCCCCTTCAGAAGATGAATGAAAACAGCCGACTCAGTTCATGAACCTGAAGTTCCAGTTTGTTACAGCAGAATCAGCTCTGTATGATTTATTCATTTTCTGGAAATTCAACTGAGACACTGTTTTTGTCTGTTTT
>VMKM01003134.1:0-45644 GCA_008360985.2 Macquaria ambigua
CCGATGCATTCTAGGAAATGTACGTGGTCACAAACTGCCTACATTTCCTAGAATGCATCGGGACAACACCCCAGTTGAAAGCAAGAAAAACCAGAAAGTAAATCAGAACGAAAAAGGATCTGGATTGTGGGCTAAATCACATTTTAGGGTGTGTTTCTGTGCTCTGCGGCTCATACCGTCTCTCCCCTCTGTTTCCCAGGAAACACCAAGAAGTCCAGAAACGACCCTGAGGAGGTGACAGAGCTGAATTTAGTCAAAGGTGGGTCATCTATTTTATTTTTTAAATATCGCACTTGCACTCACACCAAAACCAGACTGTAGATGGAGCCAGAGAATAACTTAAGATCACTGTGGCCTTGAGAGAATTATCTTCCACTCTATGTAACTGTGTACAACTGTTTACAACTCTCATTGATATTAAGCTCTTTGGTTAGGCGCCTATTCAAATTTTGAAGGTTTAGGAGTGTATAAGGGCTTAGAACATTATGATGGGAATTGTTGAGTTGATGCCATTTGTTACACAGATTTTTGATCACTTGAGAATTGATAAACAATTGTCAGAAATCCCTCCAAAATACCACATTAAGACACCAAGACCTTGAGGAACACCATAAAAAATCATGCTGTGATTTGGTATCAAAAACTTTTGACATTTGGAGATTTTCTGTAAGAATTGTATTTTTCTGTGATTGGATGGCGAGCTCAGAAATCCCCTTATTATCAATATATGCGTAGGAAGGCCATACACCCTCTGAATGCCCTGGGTCTCTAGTTTGTGGTTGTACAGTTTCATGAGGCTGTGATTATCCTGGAGGTCTACTGTGGGACTGACATCATCACACATGAATACAATTGGGCTCATTGAATCCACAAGAGTATCAGCTTTCCAGTCATGCCCAATTTATGCAAATTATATGAGAATATTGATAATGCTCTCATATCTGTTTGGTAAATATATAGCTACCACCAGCAGCTTAGCTTAGCATAAAGCTAGCCTGTCTCTGTCCAAAGGTGGAAAATCTGCCTACCAACACCAGCTGTTTCCCCGTTTCCAGTCTTTATGCTAAGCTAAGCTAACCGCCTGCTGAGTGGTACCAATATTGACATATAGAAAGTGAATAAACCTATTTCCCAAAATGTCCAACTGTGCCTTAAAGGCTGAGAAGCACAATAGCCTGGGAACCACTGTATTAAAGTGCATTAGTTTTAGCTAGGTGGACGCAATAAACTGGCAACTGTGAGTGAATATGATGTAAGTAGATAACATAATCAATGCGATGGGTACTTAAATTTAAACACCTTCCAGTATTGAGTGATACAGGACCACAGGTGAACAAAGAAATGACTCCCTTTGTTTCTTCATCCTCTTACAGGCTCGACGGCAGACAGTAACCTGAACGAGAGCAGCCCTTTGACTGTAGGCGGCACCAACGGACAATCAGGTCTCCAGACTGGCACTCAGTTAACCTGAGACACGACAGAAACAACAACCCGGAAACACCTAAAACTAACAAAATACTAACAAAAGAAACACACACAGAGCTACACACTGACGAGGATCTAACAGCTTCTTAGAAACAGAAAGTTTCTTTAAAAATTGAACTTTATTATACACTTTCAAATTACTTTTTTGGCATGTTTGGGTGTTTTTCTAATGAGGAATTCATCTTGGCCCCTGTGGATTTTAGCGGAAACCCTGATAAACTGCTACTTGTTAGAGTGTACATGCTGATGTGTAGAACATGCACCTCGAAAACAAAATGCTTTCAACGTCTTCATGAAGGGTTTGTGAGCTATGAATCTGCTGTTATTTCAGGAACTCTTTAAGGGAAATGTTTTCTCATGAAGAACCCTGAAGACGGCTCCTACTGAACCTAAAAAGCCTGTTTCCACCACAGGAACAACCAAGGAACCATTTTAGGAACTCAGGAACTTTACCTGCGTTTTGACCAGAGTGTGAATTTAGTTCCTGGCACAGTTTGCAGTGGTCAAAGTGAAACCTTGCGCTACTTGTGTACAGCTTTAATGCCTGGTCACACCCGAAACTGGTACAGCGAAATATCTGGCTGTAGCTTGGCGACGTAGTGACAATACTAACAGAGCGGGGTGAATTGCAGTAGCTGGCGAGCTAACCGCTAACAGCCAGCTGAGCTAGCGCTAGTCAGACACAAAAGCTCCCAGAGAGTCTCTCTATTTTTTCTTTTTTTGTTCACCATTGTCCACCATTTCAGTCAATGAAAAGTTATTGAAGAGGGAAAGTAAAGCCCTCCAAACGGTCAGTTAGCACACTCATTACCTCGTTAGCTTATTAGACATATTTGTGCCATCCACTCCCGTGTCATAATGGTCTGTAAACCGCTGCTCTGTTTTTGAGCAAGTGATACTCCGACAGAGGAGGGTTAAATAAATGGGAATGGTGCAACATAAGCTAATAAGCTCCGCTAGCTTCCCTCCATTTTGGAAATTTGGAAAATTTGTGTGTCAAAGTTCACCAAAAGTTGAACTCGATTCCAATGAAATGAATCTAATTGGTTTCACTGTTTTAAATGCTGGTGTGACGAGGCCTTCATTCAGACAGTAAGCAAACACTGGGTGCCCCGAGGACAAGAGGAGGTTGTTTGTTGTAATGTTTAAAAGTTTTATGTCGTCGACTCTCACGGTTCTTCAGATGCGGTGGAGATGAAACAGAAATGCGTAAAATGGACTTCTAGTTCCTGATTTAGTTGGTTCCTCGGTTCTTGGCATTATTTAGTGGAAAAAGAGGCATTAGAAGAACTCCAGGGATCATTTGCAAAGTTACAACAGGGCTGAGAACCAAAAAGCTGCATCACAAAGTTGTGTAAGAGTCTAATATGCAAGAAAAGAAAGCGTGAGAGCCTCTGTGTGAATTTTAGGATGTTTTAAAGCAGGTGAGGACTTTTCTCTTGAGGTCGGAGTCAAGCATCCCTGGCACTAGTAGGGATTCAGCATTCTGCACAGGCTGGATTTCCAAAATCAAAGACTGACTTCATGTTCTACTACCTACACTGTCCCTGCTGCATTTAAACCTTCAGTGAGCTTAAAGGACACTTGAAGAGGTCACGCTCCTTCTGGGAACTGTTTCCTGCCTGGATTATAAAGATAAACCTGACTGTGAATCACTGCTGTGACTGAACACTGCAGACTTTCTTTTTGACGTGGAGAGATTAACGTTTAACTTGCTGTCATAAACTGACTTGTCAATATATAATCAATTGCAGATTCACATAGTTTCTGCTTCTCTCTGCTCTGCCACACTTTGCTGTAAACATGCCTCACGTTTCACGAATTATACTTGACCTCTTTCACAAATGTGTCATAATATTATTAAAAGGACTAAAATCACTGAAGGTCTGTGTCTGCTTTTTATCTGAGATACGACACAACAATCTTAACTCAAGGTCCACTTACCAGCTACTTCTGGAGCTTTTAACAACATCTAACAGACTTCATCAGCAGACGAAGTTGTTGATGAAATGTCATCCACAAACTGGTACCACATGTGAGGTGCCAACCACGTGACAACTGAACAAAGTCAGTTGAAAGCTCTGGAAAAAGCTAGTAAGAGGAGCTTAAGTTAAGATGATTTTGTCAAACTGCTGTTTCCAGGTCAAAAATGAGCTTTAATGCTCAGAAAATCATATTTATATATTTATTTTAATGTGAGTTCTTCTTTGAACACATGAGTATTTCAGACTCTCAAGGGCCCGTTCTCTACCAACACATTGTTGGACCCCCTAATTAACAACTAGGACCCCCTGAAGATGGCAAAATCTAATTTTGAGGGGATCTCAAAATTAAGCTAATTATTTACTATTTCTCTTTATCGTAAAACGTATTTTCATTTTTATATATTGTTAGGCGAGGATCAACACAGAAAATGTGATGTGATGTAGCCAGCAGCTGCTGACGTGGTTATTGGTCAATAATATATTGTGACTCTGCGGGTCCGCTGCTGTTCATGATGTTGCTGTATAAACTGTGAATCTTTCAGAACAGCTCACAGAGTCAGAAAAGCTCACAAGGTCAGTTAACAGTTAAATCCCGGTGAGTTAATGAAGGTATCCACGCTGTGCCAGCTGTGCTTAACATTACACGTAGTTTTGGAGAGGTGTGAGTGCATGTCTATTGAGTTTGAGCAGGAAACACAAGTGAAAATTATTTACTGAAAACGTGGAGCTTCTGCCTGTTTTTGATTATTTATCTGTTAATTTGTTAACATTTATTTAGTTCCTCGTTGTGCCGCGAGACATTTTTTGCCAGTGATTGGAGCAGGCCACCTCCTGAGAACGTTTTTAATAACATTTATTTTTCAGCTGAGAATAAAAATGCATGGCTGATGTGTATGTGTATATATACATACATACATACACACATACACACACATACAGTACCAGTACATTTGACTGGTACTGTATATATATATATATATATACAGTACCAGTCAAATGTTTGGACACACTTTCCCATATATATATATATATATATATATATATAGATATACTGTATATCTGTATATATAGATATACTGTATATGCATATATATATATATGTATATATATATATATATATATATATACACAGTATATATATACTATATATATATATATATATCTATATATATATATATATATATATATATATACATATATATAGATCGATAGACATACAGGGGGTGAGTGGAAATTTATTTTATTTTTTTTTTATATATATATATATGTATATATATATATATATATATATTTTTTTTTTTTTACCGGCCATGCCACGATTGTCATAGAGTATTTCGCCCACCCCAGGGGCCCCAGTGAGGCCGCACTACCTGCCCCTGGACTTGCTGCATATTTATGTGAAGTTATTTTCCCTTCAGCTGGTTCCACCCTCAAGATCAGTTAATATGTTACAATGACCATTGTTTAATCTTTAATACTGTGGCCTACATTTTGAAACTCGACCTTTGTCCACTGCTGATAAACACACACACACACACACACACACACAGCACTGATTATTTCGCAGTCAGAAACTAAAGTTAGCCACAGCTTCAGCTGCTCAATCATGTCTAACTAGTCAGGCAGGATAGCCGGCCACACTTATTGTGGATTTACATTCTTCTTCAGCACACTTCAGTATCGAAGGAGGAATATTTAACAGGAGCATGACTGCAGTCAAGAGCTCCGTGTTTTTGTGGTCTTGACCTTTCTGTGGACTTTTAACAGAGGAGGTGAGTGAGGCGTTCACAGCCCATCGGATCTTATTACAGTCTAAATATAAATCACAGTTGTGTTTAAACTTGGTACATTGTTTGTTTTCACCAGAGAAAGTAAGAACACCGAGAACAAGTTGGATCTATAATAAAATCTATAGAGTCAATCCACCTAAAATCACTTTCGCACAGTGACATTCAGATAGTTTCTGTTTTTCAGATATATATATCCTATGAAACTTGAGCTGCCACCTCAATAAGCTTTGATAAAAACAACGTTAATGAAATATAAGCTTCTGTTGAGTTTCACTGGTTTAAGCGTTGACATTCACCTGGACTGAACTGTGTGGAGGAGGAAATCTCTAGTATGTGAGCAGCTCGACACCACTAGAGATAAGAGAGAAAATACTTTCTCTCTCTAAAAATGTCTGAGTTAAGACTTTAACTGAAGAAGGACAACAAGTGAATCATTTGCTTTAGGTTTTAAAAACAAGATATAACTGCTAACAGATAAACACTTATTACCACAGTGACCATGTTTATTTTATTATTTTATAAAAAGTTAAATTTTTATTGAGTTTTATAACCAGAATATCCAGCAATAAGCATCTTAAAATCAGCTGAGCTCAGGTTACTAAGCCAGTTGTTGGACCGTGTTGATTTAATAAGAAAGAAATAAAAAATAAATGATGTTACGGAGTGCTGTAGACAGAAGATTAACAGCTTCATGTTGTAACTGGATTCTTTCACAACCTGCTGGGAGACACACCCACAATGAATGCTTTTGTTTTCAGCTTTAAATTCCTAAGCAAGACATTTCCTTGTTACTGAAAAACAAAATGCAACATATAAACCAACAACAACAGAAAAAGGTGTTTTACTTCTGATCTCACTGCCAACCTGACCTGAGGCCTGTACGACGAAGCAGGATTTGTGGTTAGCGAGGTAACTTCAGGTTCAACTCTGGGTTTTCAGTACTACGACGGTGGTTCACTTCTTACCGGGGTAAATCACCATGGTAACTGATGCTGCACGGCAAACCTGCTCCGGAGCAGGTTATGTTCGAGATAACAGATCAACGCATACTAAAGCCCCGCCTACTGACCAATCAGGTCTCTTGGAAAATGACATCACCAATAGAAAAGAAGTGGAGCTCGGTACGTGGATCATGAGAGGAACTCTTTTTATATGAGAGATAGTTTATAGTATCTGTGTTGTCCTACAACAGAGACTGACTGAAGCACTAAAGCTTTGTACTTATAAGAGATGAATGTAAGCCTATTTACCGCTAAATTATGTTTTTATATTTATTTATTTGCTCCCAAGTCTGTTTGACACCACCGTGGTTGCAGCTGAAATAATCAGGCTAAAATTGTCAAACACTCCATAAGAACATCTAAGCAACACATTAACTTAATGTAATACTGCTGACGGGGCAGTGATATTATCAGCCTGTTAATTTATGCTTCACACAGTGGGGTTTTTGCCAGCTGTCTTTCCTGCATTCAGCAGCTGCAGTTGTGTTGCTTTTAGCCTGGAGGATGTTTAAATTCTTCGTATTTCTCTAATATTACAGTTTGCTCAGTCCTCCTCATCCCAAAGAACGTTTTGATTTAGCCGACTTTTAAATGTTGTGTTGTTTTCTGCACATTTTCTCATTTTAAAGCTGCAATAATACATATTTTTACTTCTACAATGATCAAATGAAAATGTATAATGGGGAAAGGGGTCACTCTTAGTGATAAATACACAGAGAATTCTCACCAGCTCTGCAGCTTGAAGGAGCATTTTAGCCTCTTTTAGCTAAACAAGCTCTGATAAACCCACCGTACACTATGTCCAGCACCAAACAGCCAAGCCCCCAGGAAGGGCCAGATGTCTTCAGGATTTTCACCACACTATAAGCACTTCAATAATTCTACTGAGTCAAAAGAGTTCAAATATGAATAGAGTTTACTGACAAATCAACAAGTACAGCAAACCCGAGTTAGTTCATGAAGTAACTGACAATCCAATGCACACATCTTCTTTTATAGCCATTTTCACCCTCCTTCTGTGGGCTCAAAGTTGTATAACCACCTGCTGACCTCGGCCTAATTTCTGTGATGTTTTCACTCTTGTTCTGAGCCAGACTCCACGGTTTCCTCCCTTTTTTGTATCAACTGAGGAGCTGCTTGTTTTCACTCAAGGACTCTTTCCCACTGTCCTCAGAATAATACTGCTCTGTCTGATACACTCTGACCTCCCACTGACAGCTGCTGCACTTCATTAAGAATACAAGACTTCTGTGATTATGTCCACATCCAACAACACATGACTACATCATGATTATGACTGAACCTGACTTTACCTGACCATTATCAATATGATTGACTTTGACTGACTTATACATAATACTGTAATATTGATTATGACTTATTTGACCTCTCTGACCTTACCCTTCAATGATTCAGTACTGATTCATCAATATTATACCACATTTGGTGAATAAAATTTCCCACAGTCCATCACGTGATGCACACTGGCCCCAAGAGACTTTTCCCCATAGACTTACATTGTGAAAGAGACGTCTGTAAATCAGCGGATAATTTTTTTTGAGGTACAACAACTAGCCAGTACGAACACTTAAATAGCCCTTATTTAAATCATTATGTCCTAAAAGTTGTAAAATGCATAAATAGCCAAATCCAGAGTTATAGAGTCACTGCGGTTCATGTGAGTGAGCCTGAGACGAAGCGGTTGGGAGGCGGGGCTAAAGGAAACGCTAGTGCGCTCGCTCTATGGGCCGCACAATGCTGAAGCAGTAATTTTATAACCAGAAAGTCTGACTTTTTTGGCTTCATGCGCCACTGAGCAGCTTTCATAGGAATGAATGGGGCTCCGCCTCCAACGCTGTATCCAGTTCTCTTTATACATCCATGCAAACAGCAGACAGACACAGTTAGCGACTTGCTGGTGAACATAGCGCAGCATTTAGCAACTAAAGAGCCTAAAGAAGAGTGAATATTGGATTTAGACTTATCGTGTGGAAACTAACACGACCCCCAATAATTAATAATGTTGCTCTGTCTGCTGGATGTGTAAATGATTTTAAACAAAAGACATTTATCCTTTATGTATTTTTGTACAACAATTTACAACTTGCTAAAATTGTTGTAATTACTGTTAAAATTGTTGTAGTAGCAGCAACAGCATCCTAATCACTACTTAAAGTAATCTATTCTTCTGTTGATATGCAGATGACACAAAGTTGTACATATCAGTAAAGCCAATTAATAATTTCAGTTATTATTCTGCCCCCACAAGGTCACATTATTCATCAACATAATTTATTGCTCTCTTTTTATGCAGATGACACACCGTTATACATATCACCAGAAACCAACGACTCCTCCCGTAAATCAGCAATTAGTGTGATTTTGATTTATATGGTCAAAAAAAGTTAATAATCAGGCTTTTAAAGACGCTCACTTTTCCCTGAACTGAACCCTTGATGGGTGTTTCTTGTTTCCTGATGTTTTACAGATGCTGAGGTGTCATGTGTTTTGACGGAGAGCTGCATCTTACCGTGCAGTTTTCCGGCTGGTGATGATGTGGTCATCCACTGGATTCAGATTACAGGAAACACTCCTGTCCACTCCTTCTACCACAACCAAGACCAGCTCGCACTCCAGGACCAGCGCTTCAGAGGCAGGACATCACTGTTCAAGGACCAGATCTCCAGAGGGAACGCCTCGCTCCGGCTGACAGGGGTGCAGGTTCAGGACCAGGGCAGATACAAGTGCTACACCAGCATCATCACTGGAAACAAGGCATCATTTATTAATCTAAATGTGGAAGGTAAGAAATTTAAAGTTAATACAGGAAACACAAACAATTACAACAAATGCTGTTTGCTTCTGTTTTATGTGTATTTGCTGTAATTTCTAAGCTGTAAAACATCATATTGGAATTTTGTGAAATCAATTAATTGTTTATCAATAACTCATTAAGTCAACCTAAATGTTCATTCATCATTCGTGAGCTTTTCTAACTTATTAACACATTATAAAATAGTTTACAGTCAATAGTACATGACTTGCAGAACCAGATATCGTCTTTTTTATTCCACACATTCCTCTTCCTTGTCAAAACATGGCGCCTACATTACCCACAATGCAACTCAGTGGATAACAGCTCAGTCATAGATTCAGGTGTGTTATGCTAGCTAGCAGCTAATGTAGCCTGCAGCAGAGATGAGCAGCAGGCTGCAGAGGTCTGGTCAGCTCACTTCTTTCTAACTCCACACCAACAGATTGTTTTCATCTTCAAACTTGTAGTCTTCAGCCCCGACCGACGCTGACTCGAGTGACATCACTTGAGGACGTTTATCAGACTTCACACAGCTCCCTCTGGAGACACTAAAGGCTTTAAACTACTTGTTTCACACATGCAGTAGTACTCCCCAACACCTGGAAACACACCTTGATGTGTAAAGTTCCCCTTTGATTCAGCTCTGAAAGCAGCCAGTAAACAGCAAAATGAGGCTGATTTCTGATCAAACAGGAACGCAGGAGTGAAACTAAACTCCAAACCACAGAGATTCAGTTACAAGATACAAAAGAGCCGAACACAAAGAGACTTTAAAAGACAGTGCTTTCTCTCCAGTCGCCAATTCGGCCATACATGTGTTGATCCAATCTGTTGAAACGTGGCTCGGTTTAGAGGAAGGAAACATCTCACTGCCTGCTACTAAGCAGAGCCACAGCAGCACCTCGATGCAGTTATCCCCTGCTGTACAGCTTCAGCTGTAAACACGTGTGCTCATGGCTTGGTCCAGCCCAGCGTGATTAAAGCAGGACACCAGCATTAGTTCTGAATACTGCTCCAAAGTGCTATTAGGATAAGTGTGCCTTCAGTGTGTTTTGTGTCGGCATTTTCCATCAACTTACTCAGTAACGTATGAACGCTCACTTAAGTGCATAAGACTGCAACAGTGTGACAGACCCTTAAACTTTTCTTCTAAAGTTCAGTGAACTTGAGTTTTACAAAAACTACTGAGCAGAGAAAACTGGTGAAAATGTTCATTTTCTCCTTTAGTTTTCTCATGTCGCCGACTGTTGAGCTCTTTCAGCTGATCACATGTTCACTCCCAGGAACAGAAGACTGATGTTCATGCAAGGCTGTGACAATAAGGTCATCTAGTAGATAAGAACACCTGCACAGAAAAAACTAGTCTCACAGTTTGTGAGAAACTTACTGTGCTGAATGAAAACAACAGAAAATAATCAGAGGCTCTCTGTGGTGAAGCTCTTTGATTGCTGAGTGATGATGAAGATTCGGAGGTTTAAAGAGAAAGTTAATTCTCTACTACTCTGGTACTTTGCCCCCATTTGTCCACCACACCAGTTATTACAAACACTGTTTGCTTCTCTACAAATTGGACATTTATGGGAAAAAAAGCTAAAAAGACATAATAAATGTTAAATTTCTGCAACATGCAGAAGCAGTGATAGCTGCCACCTGCAGAAACTCCCTTTTGGAAGGAACCATTAATGTTGAGAGAACGACAGGTGAGACCATCAGAGGTGCACTGCTTAAAAAACCCAGCAGGGAGCGCTGAAGAAGTCATCATCAGGTCTCTCACATCACCATCACCAAACATCACCAAACATGTTCCTATAAAGTGAATCCTCTGTTTTTGCAGCTCTGGTCCATAAAGTCAACATTCAGCAGGTGGAGAACAGGATCACCTGCAGCTCAGAGGGGATCTACCCTCAGCCTGAGCTCACCTGGTCCACCAGCCCTCCATCCAACGTGACCCTCCAGGACAAACCCACAGTCCAGCAGACTGAGCAGCAGCTCTACAGCATCAGTAGTTCTCTGATTCTTTCAGACAGTGTTACTGATCTGGTCTACAGCTGCACCGTCAGCACTCACAGAAACTGGAGGAGAGCCAGTTGGTTTGAACAAAGTGAGTGTTTCTAGTCACTGTGGAACGCTGAAAGAAACACCAGATATTTTATTTCTTTTTTTCTTTTTTGTGTTTTATCATTTCAGCTTCTATCAGTGGTTGCAACACTGAAACAACAATCAGCTGCTCTTCCTCAAACACTTCCCTCCTGAGCTTCAGCCTCATCTGGAGATTCAACCACAAACAGATCATCCTGACCCAGACCGGGGCCGACGTCCCCTACACAGTCTCAGAGGAGTGGAGGCAGCGGGTGAAGGGTGTGTCTGAGTCAGGCAGCCTCACACTACAGGACTTATCTTCAGATCAGGAGGGAATATACACCTGTGAACGCAGTGATGCTGAGGAGACACACACCTTTCTGAGGATAGAGAAAAGTCAAGGTAACAACTAGAAACTTTCAGTCTGTCTGAACAAGAAATGTTCTTATCTGTAATATCTGGTTTAATACTTTGGCATGTTTACACACCAAAGTATTGACACTTACAGACAGTTCAGACTCTGTCTGTAATCAACATGACTCACTGTATCACATGTAGTCGCCACTATTCTGAAGACTATAGAAGGTAAGATCAAGTCGAGATTCAGGAAGTCTATAGAAGCAAGGACTGAAAGTATTGTGGAAGTTTGGTTTGTAGAAAGTTCAATTAATTAAGAGACTCTTTTTCTGTTTCAGACTGTTCAACTAATGCTGCAGGAGTTACAGGCGGGGTGATTGTAGCCATTTTGATTTTTGCTGTAATTGTAGGCCTGGCAGTATTCTATATATATAAAAAGAAGAAATGTGGGAGTAAAGGCCCAAAAACCCCAGGTCAGACAGATCCCAACTCAAAGTAAGTATCTCCTCAGTATTGAATAACACTGCTGCACTGTAATGAACTCTGTTTGAGCTGTGACTATGTTAAAGCAGAATACTGTTGTCACTTAATCACTATGGTCACGTCTAGTGACATTTCCATTTATTTAATCAATAGTTTTTGCACATGTGCGACTGTATTGCTGATGATTGTGTTTATTATTTACATTGTGTTCATTGTTTTCACTGTGTTTATTGTGTTTATTGTCTTGATTGATGAGACAAAGACAAATCTGTCTTGGTGCAACAATAACGCTCTGTTCTGCTCTATATTAATCAATTCTTCCTTAAAATTTTGTTTGCAGACCATCAGAGACGCTTCCATTGAATAATGTGGCAGGAAATGAGGAGGACAGAGATGAAGGTAAACAGGAGCCACTGCT
The DNA here is from genome assembly GCA_008360985.2 of Macquaria ambigua. Lineage (NCBI taxonomy): Eukaryota > Metazoa > Chordata > Actinopteri > Centrarchiformes > Percichthyidae > Macquaria > Macquaria ambigua. The sequence goes on from VMKM01003134.1 coordinate 12,414, forward strand.
CCAATGAAATGAAGACTGTGGTGACGCCGTGCTGAATGTATTAAATGAACAAATAGTCCAGAAAATGGACCTAAAACCAAACAAGAGAGCTGCAGCCAAATGAAGAGTCAAGCGTCTCCACTGGGACTGAAGGATGAAATGATACTTGATGCACTTAAAGAGGGAACGTTCACACGGAAACAAGGAAACAAGTTCTGCCATTTGGAGCCGTTCAGCAAAACATCCAGACTGATTAATGAAGGACGAGGACACTTTGCACTGAGACTGTGAGGCTCTGCTCTACAAAACACTGTGCAGAGACTGTTTGGGAGACTCCGGCTCATGAAGTGAAGAAGAAGTAATATTAAAATTAGACTCACAGAGACTGCTGGACTGGAACAGAGGCGCCACTGGTTTGCCTGTAAAACACAAGTTAGATAAGTAAGTGGTGAACTTCTCAGCAACAGACTTAATGTTTGCAGCTCTGCTACCAGCTGGACCTTATTTATGACTGAGTGTTTTACTGTGGTGCTAAGAAAGAGAAATGAAGACATAAAAACATTCTTTTTGTGTTAAATACTATATATATATATATTTTCACAGCTAAAAAAGGCATCAGATATGACTACAATACATATGATTCCAGTGAATATACATTGTTGAACTGATTAATGAAGGATTATCAGAGATGTATTGGCTAAACAGGTGCACGTGTATGTAACTCATTGTGTCGTCCCAGTCAACACGTGTGTGACATCTGGAATCACCATTCTTAAATTATGGCTAAAAACATATTTTGAGGTCACAATGACCTTTGACCTTTGAGTCAAAAGTGTCACCTAGTGTCAAGTGTTCGACCAACAACCTCCCCTTCTGTTCCTGAGTTATGAGCCAAAAGAGACCTTTGACCTTTTGGGTAAAAAATGTCATCACGTCATTTTATCCCATTAAACTAAATCTGTGTGAAATTATGTCATAATAACAGCATCAATTCTTTTGATGAGTTATGGCCAAAAACGTGTTTGTCAGGGTCATTTTGAGGTCACAGTGACCTTTGACCTTTCAGTCAAAAGTGTCACCAATTCATGGTCCGACCAGCTGTGAAATATGTTCATCAGTTCTTGAGTTATGGCCAAATTCCCTGTTATTTCTGCTGTTTCTGGATTAATGTTGCTGCTGCATTAATGTCGCATTTTCCTGCTGTAGATGTTTCAGGTTGAGCTCATTTGAACTCCTTTATATCCTGTTGGCTGGTTAAATATACTGCAATGCATCATGGTCTATAAGATTATCATGTGTCCTGTGAGAACCACGTATCTCTAAAAAGCTTTAACTTTTCATGAGCTCAGAAGATCAGCCCTGTTTTCAGCTTTGTGACGATGTATTTTCCAGACTGGACAGTAGATGAAGGCAGAGACTGTTTTTGCTCTCTGTTGCCTCAGGTAACCTCTTCTGTACCTGTGTCAATCTCACAGGAAGAACAAAGGAAAGCATTTTTATTGATTAGTACGTGAGTTTTGTTCCTTTGTCTTCTGATCCAGAAACTGTTGTTCTGGTTACAGTAGATACCTCCTCTGCAGGTTTATAGGTCCGTCTGTATGTCCTGATAAAGTCTGGTACCACAGATGTGTCCTTTATTATGTCCTCAACAAATTGACTCATAAATAATTATACTGTAATTCCCTCTTCTTGACCCAGAACTAGCAGCATTAACCCTCTCTGGTCTGGTCTGGGTGACTTTTCTAATGGTGTATTTAAAAAAGGCCTGTGAATTTAGTTGTAAGAGTTGTCCTCTGAGGCTCAGGTGACTGAAGTGGTGCAGTCCTGCTTTGACCAGCTGAGACATTTAACCAAGATCAGGTCGCTGCTTCCATCTGCAGATCTGGAAAAGGTCATCCAAGCTTTTATCTCCTCCAGACTTCATGATATTACAACACACTTTATTCTGGTATCAGCAGGCGAAACATCCAAAGACCACGTCACACCAGTCCTTGCTGCCCTTCACTGGTTACCTGTCAGGTTTAAAACTGACTTTAAGATTTTACTGCTTGTTTTTTAAAGCCTCCTGCTCATATCTGTGATCTGCTAACTCCCTATGAGATCCTCCAGGACCAGCAGGGCCCTACTGAGGCTCCCAAAATCTCGACTTGTTATTACAGGTGTCCAGGCCTTTTGCTCAGCTGTGGAAAACTCAGTATGTTCTTTTAAATCTCTTTTCTTAACTGAGGGTGTTTGTTGTAACAGTTCAGATTATTTACTTTTTATTCTTTGTTTTTACTGCAAAGTACTTTGTAACTTTATTTTGAAAGGTGTTGTATAAATTTAAAGAAAGTTCTTATAGTTAAATGGATATTAAGGATTGTAAAAGAGTGGTGATTGTCAGGCATCTCAGCCTACACCCAAACGTCAACAGGAAGCCAAAGTATTTCAGACATTTCCTCCAGGATTTCCTCACAGTGAGTACGCTGAGATTTCCAGGTAACTAGTCAGACCTGTCGGCCAGCCTTGGTGTAAGAGCCACCACTTCACTGAACAGTGTCTGCAGAGGGAATTTAACAGGAGGATGAGTGGGGTCAGGTGTGTCGTGTCTGTGGTGGTCCTGGCCTTCCTGCAGAGTCCTGCAAGAGGAGGTGAGTGAGGCGTTCACTGCCCGTCTGATCTTACTCCAGTCAACATAAATCACAGACGTGTTTAAACTCTGTACGTTGTGTTGTCACGGTTACTTTCACCAGAGAAACCAAGAAGACCAGGAAACATAATAAATGAAGACAGATTTATAGGAAAACTTAAAAGGTCTGTTAAGTCAAAGTTACAACAAAAGCTGTTTTGGTTGTTGTGTGTCAGTGTTTTAAGATCCTCTGAAACAACAGGAGATTATCTGAATTTTGTTTGTGTTCACATGAAAACTGCTCACAGAGCAACTTGTTTCTGGAAAAACAACCAGCTGTTTAGTTTGAGCACAGTAAACTTCTCTTTGTCATGATCAGTTCTGTTGGTCTGTGTTACTTCCTGTTTTATTTTGGTAGTGTTCTGTCTTATCCTCTTGTTCCTGTCAAGTTTCCCGCCAGTCCTAATCAGCCTTATGTGTTTCACCTGTGTCTCATTGTCTACTTACCTGGCCCTATATACACACACACACACACACACACACACACACACACACACACACACACACACACACACACACACACACACACACACACACACAGACAGACAGACAGACAGACAGACAGACACACCGACACACCCAGACACACCCAGACACACCCAGACACACCCAGACCCAGTGTTTTCCCCTTCCCTTTGCCAGATAATCTTCGCCCCTTGTGTGTTGTTATCCAGCGTTACTTGTGCTTCCCCGTGTTACTTGTGTATGACCAGTTTTTGATACTACGACTTGTTTTGCCTTACCCTTTGGACACCTTCGCTCTGTGTACTTGTACTTTGCTTCTGGGACAGTAAAAGCTCTGAACTGTTTACGTGTGTCGAGTCTGCTCTGTGGGTCCAATCTCTCTGTGGGTCCAATCTCTCTGTGTGCCTGATAGTATTATCTGGCCAACACATGGACTCCGCAGACTCAGACCCACTCCGTGCTGCTCTCCAGGCGCAGGGACAACATATTCATCGACAGGAGGAACAGCTGAGTGTTCTCCACCAGGAGATGAAAGAAATGGCGGATCGGCAGGGGAGCGTGCTGTTAGCATTCGGATCGCAGATGAGCTACCTCGTGGATCAGCTACAGCGACACCAGACATTCTCAGTCACCAGCGAGGCCCGCCCTGGTCCATCTGTAAGCAGTCCAGCTGACCCTCCACCCTCCGCGTCCTCCACCCTGCATTCCCACGTTCGGCTTTCCAGCCCTGAGCGGTTCTCTGGAGACTCAGGAGATTGTCGTCCGTTCCTGGCCCAGTGTGAGCTCCATTTCGAGTTTCAGGCTTCCTCCTTCTCCTCCGATCGGGCCAAAATAGCCTACCTCATCTCTCATCTGTCCGGTCGCGCGGAGGCATGGGCCACAGCTGAGTGGAATCGTAAGTCAGCCATCTGCAACTCCCTGCCCCAGTTTCGGGAGACCTTCCTCCAGATTTTTCAGACTGTTGCTCCTGGCCGAGAGGCTTCTCGGTCCCTTGTGGCCCTGCGTCAGGGGAAAAGGAGGGTGTTGGATTATGCCATCGAGTTCCGCACGCTGGCTGCCGAGTGCGGGTGGAACCAGGTCGCCCTCTCCGACGCTTTTCTCAATGGTCTTTCTGAAACTCTTAAGGACCACCTGGCGCCCCTGGATCTTCCTGCTGAGTTGGACGCTCTGAGAGCTCTGGCCTCAAAGATTGATAAGAGACTGTACGAGCGGGAGAAAGAACGAGGAAGATTCCGCCGACCCTACACTGATTCCTCTCTGAGGTCGGCGGAGGGCGTCCCAGAACGACGTACCGCCTCCACAGTATCCGATGAGCGTCATTCCAGCATTTCTGAGGAGCCGATGCGGATCGGCCGTACCCGTCTTACTCCAGAGGAGCGGCAGCGGCGCATGGACGAAGGACGCTGCATTTATTGTGCTCAATCTGGACACTTCCTGGCCAACTGCCCCGTGAGAGGTAGCCGAACGGAGAAGAGGCTAAGCATGCTGGTGAGTTCCTCTGCTGTGCAACCTAACCATGTTCATCAGCTTACTACCGTTAAACTCACTTCAGCTTTCTCCTCCCTCAGTCATCCAGCTCTCGTTGATTCTGGGGCTGATGCTAACTTAATGGACTACAGTTTAGCTAAACGACTCCAACTACCTTCACAGCCTTTAGATCAGCCCCTTAATGCTAGCGCCCTGGATGGGCGGTTGTTATGCCAGGTCAGCCACTGCACCACTCCACTCACCCTGTCCTTTGCTGATTCCCATTCAGAGACAATCAGTTTCCACTTATACCATGGCCCCTTGCACCCTCTCATTCTGGGGTACCCCTGGTTACTGAAGCACAATCCTCATATGAACTGGTCCACGGGTGGGGTCATAGCCTGGGGTCCACACTGCCGATCCCACTGTTTCCCCACTCAAGTCACTGAGTCAGCCATGGATCCACCCTCTACCTCTCCACCTGTGTCACCCATAGAGTTGGAAATTGAGTTTCCTGACATCTCCAAAGTCCCTGAGTGTTACTTAGATCTGAAGGAGGTCTTCAGTAAGGCCAAGGCCACTTCTCTTCCCCCTCACCGGCCATACGACTGCGGCATAGACTTGTTGCCTGGCACGACACCCCCAAAGGCCGCCTCTACTCCCTCTCTGCTCCTGAGACTAAGGCCATGAAGGATTACATTGATTCCGCCTTGGCAGCAGGCCTCATCCGACCTTCCTCTTCCCCAGCAGGGGCCGGGTTCTTTTTTGTGGGGAAGAAGGACAAGACGCTCCGCCCCTGTATCGACTACCGGGGTTTGAATGACATTACCATGAAGAACAGGTACCCCCTCCCTTTAATATCTTCTGGTTTTGAACTGTTACAGGGTGCTAAGATCTTTACCAAATTAGATCTTCGGAACGCTTACCATCTGGTCAGGATTAGGGAGGGGGATGAATGGAAAACAGCATTCAACACTCCTAGTGGTCACTACGAATACTTGGTCATGCCTTTTGGTCTCACTAATGCCCCTGCAGTTTTTCAGGCCCTAGTGAATGATGTCCTTCGTGATCTGCTCAACTTCACCCTGTCTTATCGTCCCGGGTCCAAGAACATAAAGCCTGATGCATTGTCAAGATTGTTTTCCCCAGACTCCGAGCCCAAGTCCAATACTCCCATTCTTCCTGCCTCTTGTTTCATGGGAGCCATCACCTGGGAGGTGGAGGAGCGGGTGAAAAGAGCTAACCAGGAGGGTCCGGTTCCAGCGGAGCTCCCTCCCAACCGTCTCTACGTTCCGCCCGAGCTCCGGTCCCAGGTGATTCACTGGGCACACTCCTCCTCCGTATCGTGTCATCCGGGGGTCAGCAGAACCAGCTTTGTCATCCGACAGCGGTTCTGGTGGCCAGACTTAAGGCAGGAGGTATCGGAGTATGTTGCTGCCTGCTCTGTCTGCTCCAGGAGCAAGCCCTCACGGAGGCCCCCCTTTGGACTGTTGCGGCCGCTTCCGGTGCCCTCGCGTCCCTGGTCGGACATTTCTCTGGACTTTGTCACTGGGTTGCCACCCTCACAAGGTAACACAACTATCCTCTCTGTGATTGATAGATTCTCGAAAATGGCTCATTTTATTCCTCTGCCCAAACTTCCCTCTGCCAAGGAAACGGCAGAAGTGATGCTGCACCAGGTGTTTCGTATTCATGGATTCCCTAGGAACATTCTGTCTGACCGGGGGCCGCAGTTCGTTGCGCAATTCTGGAGGGCCTTCTGCAATCTTTTGGGTGCTACTGTCAGTTTGTCTTCTGGACATCACCCCCAGACCAATGGGCAGACCGAGAGGCTGAACCAGGAGCTGGAGACGGGACTCCGATGTCTGGTAGCAAAGGACCCGACCACCTGGAGCAAACATCTCACGTGGGTAGAATTCACACATAACACCTTGCCATGCTCTTCTACTGGCATGTCCCCTTTCCAGTGTGTGTGTTTGGTTACCAGCCTCCCCTGTTCCCGGCTCTGGAACGTGAGGTCAGTGTCCCCTCAGCTTTTGCCCTGGTTCGCCGTTGCCGTCGCATGTGCGTCCGGGCCCGCCAGTCCCTGCTTCGGTCATCCGAGGCCTACAAGAAAGCTGCAGACCGACGCCGGGTTCCGGCTCCAACTTACCAGTGTGGCCAAAAGGTGTGGCTGTCCACTCAGGATCTTCCTCTCCGGGTCGAGTCCCGTAAGTTGGCTCCCAAATTTGTTGGTCCATTCCCTGTGTCAAAGGTCATTAATCCTGCTGCTGTGAGGCTCAGACTCCCCAGGTCCATGAGAGTCCATCCCACTTTCCACGTCAGCCACCTCAAGCCCGTCAAGGAGAGTCTACTGGTCCCGGCCAGCTCTCCAATCTCTCTGTGTGCCTGATACTCTTGGGTGGAGACGGAAACCTCAAAGATGGATATCTGAAAATCTGGACGCTCAGCACAGAAACTGTATCTGCAGAGACTGAGCCAGCAGTGGGTCACTGAGGGTTAAAGTAAGTTTCCCTGCAACAGTTTTAGTTACTCAGATTAATATTTAACTTACAAACATGAGACCACACTATAATCTTTTACATGAAGTTTAATGTCAAGTGGCAAAGTCCAGATTGACTTTTTCTTTTAAGTAAGATACAAACAAAATCCTGGATTAGGAAAACCAATTTGTATTGAGTCAAATATAAAGAATCAATTGTGGGTAATAAGTGGACTCAAATATGTTGCACAGTAGCAAAGGACTGAGAGCATTAGCTAACATTAAACTGGAATCCTGCAGAAGCTGACGGGACACATTCCTGCACACACACACACACACACACACACACACACAGAAACACTTTCGGTTTCTACCTGAGTTAAAGAGGAAAAAAACAGAAGAAACATTTTGGGGAGAAATGATCCCTCATTCTGGGGGAAAGACAGAATGTGCAGACATTTATAAATACACTTGTACTTATAGTCTACTTTCTGCCACCACCATCATCCTTTTTGTTTTTATGTTGTTACAGACTAATGATGTCTTGTATGATCCCTACCAATACTAACTTATATATACTGTATATATATAATTTTATTTCATCTTATCAATTTTATTCTATTAAATAATATTGTTATTCACATTATTTTTCTTTCATAATTGTAATTGTGCTTTAACAACATGTCAAATGTGATGCCAGTAAATCCTGCTGAACTGAACTGAACTGAGAAACCAGCAGGCAGCAGAGTCTGTAGGACAAGCTGCAGCTGTCAGATGGTTGGTGTTTTAAATTCCTGAGTTGAACATTTCCTTGTTACTGAAAAACAACATGCAGCAGCTCCATTAACAAAAAGTCATGTGACGTTGCTGCCAGAACCAAACCTGCGTCGCTCATCTCAAAGCATTTTGGGATTTTTGCCCACTTTCAAATCTTACAACGTTTTCATACATATCTTCATTTCAACCCCTTTCATTCCTTTTTTCAGCTGTTTTTATGTCTTTCCTTAAAGAAAAGTAATAAATAACTTTGTGTTAACATGTGTACGTACTGTAAGTATGTGTGTATATATGGCCGTGTGTCCACTGTATGTATTGTGTGTATCTGTGTGTTTAATGTGAGACACAGACATGTGCAGGTTAGAAAACATGACTAGTTTACAGTATGTGTGTATGTTGTGTTTATCATTACTAGCAGTTTTATTACTATGATGCTTTTTGTTATTATGAATGAAGTGCTTCTCATTTCTTATATTATAAACTATATTTAAAACATTACATTTGTAATTCCTCCAGTTTTATACTTTAGAAATAAAGCTTTTAGATTATTATCATAACTATAGTACCAGATGTAATTTAGTTGTTAAACTATGCTTTTAGTAATAGTACCAAACTTTATTTGTTTCTGTTTTATTAAACATTGATTATTTATCGTTAATACAAGGACTAACATTGGAAAAAAATAAGTCTAAGTTTATGTTTTGTCTCTCAATAAAAGGCTAAATTCAGTTCTGTTAGTGAACATGATGATGTCCAAAGAATCTCACTTGGATTCAGCTGCCATTTTCCCTGAACTGAACTTTGACAGACGTCTCTTTACCTGATGTGTTGCAGAGGCTGAGGTTTCCTGTGTTTTCATGCAAAGCTGCATCTTACCGTGCAGCTTCCAGGATGGCAAGGAATTAGTCATCCACTGGATTCAGGTGACTGCAGGAAACTCTGTCCACTCTTACTACCGCAACCAAGACCAGCTCACACACCAGGACCAGCGCTTCAATAACAGGACATCACTGTTCAAGGACCAGATCTCCAGAGGGAACGCCTCGCTCCGACTGACAGGGGTGCAGGTTCAGGACCAGGGCAGATACAAGTGCTACACCAGCGTCATCACTGGAAACAGGGAGTCATTTATCAACCTGAAAGTGGACGGTATGAGAAACACACAGAAAACACAAAACCATTAACTTGTGTTTACTTTCATCCGTACATCCATCAAGATCCTCTGTTTTTGCAGCTCCGGTCCATAAAGTCAACATTCAGCAGGTGGAGAACAGGATCACCTGCAGCTCAGAGGGGATCTACCCTCAGCCTGAGCTCACCTGGTCCACCAGCCCTCCATCCAGCGTGACCCTCCAGGACAAACCCACAGTCCAGCAGACTGAGCAGCAGCTCTACAGCATCAGTAGTTCTCTGATTCTTTCAGACAGTGTTACTGATCTGGTCTACAGCTGCACCGTCAGCACTCGCAGAAACTGGAGGAGGAGTTGGTTTAAACAAAGTGAGTGTTTCTAAGAAGACCTGCAGTCACTGTGGAACGCTGAAAGAAACACCAGATATTTTATTTCTTTCTTTCTTTTTTGTGTTTTATCATTTCAGCTTCTATCAGTGGTTGCAACACTGAAACAACAATCAGCTGCTCTTCTTCAAACACTTCCCTCCTGAGCTTCAGCCTCGTCTGGAGATTCAACCACAGTCAGATGATCCTGAACCAGACCGGGGCCGACGTCCCCTACACAGTCTCAGAGGAGTGGAGGCAGCGGGTGAAGGGTGTGTCTGAGTCAGGCAGCCTCACACTACAGGACTTATCTTCAGATCAGGAGGGAATATACACCTGTGAACGCAGTGATGCTGAGGAGACACACACCTTTCTGAGGATAGAGAAAAGTCAAGGTAACAACTAGAAACTTTCAGTCTGTCTGAACAAGAAATGTTCTTATCTGTAATATCTGGTTTAATACTTTGGCATGTTTACACACCAAAGTATTGACACTTACAGACAGTTCAGACTGTCTGTAATCAACATGACTCACTGTATCACATGTAGTTGCCACTATTCTGAAGACTGTAGAAGGTTGAAGCAACTATCAGCATAAAGTCACAGGGTTAATATTTTGGGTGTGGAGCCTTTCTGTAATAAACTGTCCAGTTGTGTTATTCACTTAAACTATAAACTATATAAACTATTAACAGACACAAGACTCAAAGAGCTTTTTGTTTTGGTGAAATGCACCTTTTACAAAGTCCAACAACGAACTGTCCAGAGAGGCAGCTTATCAGTTTAATCCACAGTCATCAGCTAAAGAAGGTTAAACGAACGTTGGCGCCATTGTTGTTGCTAAGGTGACAGGCGATTGATAAAGCAACACAAAACCAACAATAATTGAATTTATGAAGGAAAAATACTAAACATTTTTAGGAGTGAGGATTTGCTGCTTTTCTCTTTTTATATGATTGAAATTGTAATTATATTTTGAGAGAGTAAAAAAAGACTTTTACCTGGCTGTATAAAAAGTGGAATTTTTAATTAACATTAATACACTCATTGTAAAAAGTCACCCAATGTTTTGATGCTTCAGTATCATTGCAGTTCAATCAACAGACTTTTTCTGTTTCAGACGGTTCAACTAATACTGCAAGAGTTACAGGCTGGGGGATTCCAGCCATTTTGATTTTTGTTGCAATCATAGTCCTGGTAGGCCTGGTAGGCCTGGTAGGCCTGGCAGTATTCTATAAAAAAAGAAAAAATGACCAAAACACCACAATCTGACAGGAAGACGAAACACTCGGGCTGGGCAGTCAACAACAATCCAAACTCAAAGTAAGTATCTCCTCAGTATTGAATAACACTGCTGCACTGTAATGAACTCTGTTTGAGCTGTGACTATGTTAAAGCAGAATACTGTTGTCACTTAATCACTATGGTCACGTCTAGTGACATTTCCATTTATTTAATCAATAGTTTTTACACATGTGCGACTGTATTGCTGATGATTGTGTTTATTATTTACATTGTGTTCATTGTTTTCACTGTGTTTATTGTGTTTATTGTCTTGATTGATGAGACAAAGACAAATCTGTCTTGGTGCAACAATAACGCTCTGTTCTGCTCTATATTAATCAATTCTTCCTTAAAATTTTGTTTGCAGACAATCAGAGACGCTTCCATTGAATAATGTGGCAGGAAATGAGGAGGACAGAGATGAAGGTAAACAGGAGCCACTGCTCCAATGAAATGAAGACTGTGGTGACGCCGTGCTGAATGTATTAAATGAGTTCTGCCATTTGGAGCCATTCAGCAAAACATCCAGACTGATTAATGAAGGACGAGGACACTTTGCACTGAGACTGTGAGGCTCTGCTCTACAAAACACTGTGCAGAGACTGTTTGAGACTCCGGCTCATGAAGTACAGCATGTTGTTGGACCTTATTCATGACTGAGATGTCTGTTATGGTGCTGAGAAACAGAAATGAAGGATTAAAAAAAGCTAAAAATGTTTAAATGTATTTTCTCAACCAGCTTCTAACTGTTGGGGTTCAACACGAAAACACAATTTTCTGTTAACGTTCGAACAGTTTGGGTTATTTCATATATATTTCATGTGTATTTTCATATTGGTTTAATTCTCTAAAATCAGGGTTCGTAAAATTCAAGCACTTTCAAGGTACCTAAACCAAGATTTTCCAGCCTTTATCATCACATCTAAACTGTTACCATAAACACCAGGAGACATCAAACAAATACGACGACGGGATGGTTTCATTTCAAATATTAAGACTTTTGGTTTCCATGAGTGATTGTGTCGATGAAGAAACACCAGATTATGTTTGAAAATCAAGCGTTTTTCAAGGAGTAGATTTGAATTCAAGCCTTGAAAACATAAAGATTCAAATAAAGCATTTTTGCAAACTTTGAAGACTTTGTAACCCTGTAAAATACGTAATATAATATAAATAATCTAAATGCTCTATTAAGTCAAAAAGTAGCAATGAGTTACAGGAGAGTTTCTGCCGCTTTCATGTGTTTTTCTGCTCTTCTGTACTCAACACTTCATTAGTATTTTAATGGAGCTTTTGCTGTAAAGTTTTATGTTTTTTACTTGTATAAAAATGTATTCTGAATTCTCTGCTCGTGTCCTGTTTGTATTTAACAGTAAAGATCAGGTTAAGTGTCGGGTGCAAAAACCTCATATCTCCACACTTTGCAGGAAATAAGAAAAACATGCTTTTAGACGACAGCTGCAACACTTTTACCCACCACATTACTACAGGAGGTACTTTCATTTCTACTCAGAAAGAGTACTTGTACTTCAGTACTTGTGTGTGTGATATTTTAGTAATCTTTCCTCACACAAACTGCAGCTCATATCTGTGCATATCACAACCTTTTATCACCTGAGTGGGAGTTTGTTACTGCACAACACTGTGGATGATCATGAAATCAAACCCTGGAGACAAATGCTGAACAGATACAGAGATCCTGCAGTTTAACCTGCTAATTAAACACCTTTATTTCAGCCTCTTTATCTCCACTGTGACCGAGTTTCCCCTTAAATCTTTCCTCAAGTAGCTTTTTTTTAGCTTTCGATAACGGTCAAACTCAGCGTTATCTGCTGCACATCTGGCAGACAGGTGCTCGGGAAAATTAAATCACGTGAAAGGAAAAGGTTGAATTGTCGAACGCTGTCAGCACCGAGTTCATGTCCTGGATGAGAAACACCACAATGTGCCACAATCTGAGACAAAAACATGAGAAAATCTGTCAAACACAAATGAAAATAGAGATTAAAACAGATACAGATTAAGAAGATTAGATGGCCTGTGCAACACAAGAGATTTCTGTCAATACAAATCACTTATTAAACATTCATTTCTATCAAGTGTTGATGTGCTTATTGTCTCAGGTGTTTGAGCTGTTGTTTCATTTTATATCTGATGCCTGATGAAGCTCAGTGACTGAGACGTTGTGCCTTTAATAAAAGGTTTGAAATTCAACCGTTTCTTTCAAAGTGTTTCATCTTCATCTGCTCCTCTTCAGGTTTGTTGTCTCGCTGATAACAGGTGACAAAGTGCCACAGAAGATGGTGTTTTCTTTAACTGCACCATCAAATGAAAAAGTTGATGTTTTGTGTGTAAATTTGATCCACTTTTTCCTGTAATTCAGGATTAAATATGAGTTCATGTTGATCTTTTAGGTCTTCATAATGAGAACACACAAGTGGTAAACTGGTTATTTTTGGGTTTTATTTGACTTTAAATGACGTTCATGTGACATTTTGTGATATTTCAGTCCATCTTCACTGTAACGTCGTGTTTTTATGACGCTGCAACACAAACGCCGACTCCAGAGGAAGTATTGTGATACTTTAAGTCAAAGTACTAATACTACACTGTAAAAATACTCTGTAGAAGTAAAAGTCCTGTGTTTAAAGTGTTACTTCAGTAAAAGTCTGAGAGTATAATCAGGAAAATGTCCCTGTGACTGTTCTACTATATTATCTGATCTCATTAGATGATTATTCCTCATCAGTCATGTAAAAGCAGATTTTAGTTGGTTGGTTGAGGTGGAGCTCATTTTGACTTAAACAATTATCTAAATAGTTGCCAATTAATTTTCTGTCAACTGACTAATAGTTTCAGCTGTACTTGTATAAACTTTATAATCAAACATCATATTTATAAACTCTTTGTATGTTTGTGTGTAAAAATCTTAATTTGTAACTAAAGCTGTCAGATAAATGTAGTGCAGGAGAAGTAAAGTACAAGTACCTCAAATTTGTACTTGAGTCCAGTATTTGAGTAAATAATCATTAATTCTCTCATTTAATGTTTTTTCCATCTTTTATGGATGAATGTTTGTGTTGTCGTCCTCTCTGCAGTTTGTAGAATAAATCTGCGTGTTGAAGAGATTTTATTGCATTTTGTTTCAGTGTTTTCAGCTGGTTCAGAGGTCAGACTGTCTTCAATGTGGTTCAGGACCAGAGGGAACTGGAACTCATGTGATCAGTTCCCGTTTTCGTGTCACGTGGAAAAGCCTGGAACATATGGGATCCAGAGTAAGATGGTGGTCTCCTTCGCTGTGTGTCTGGTTTTGGGGAGTCTCCTCAGGGTGCTGACTCCTGCCAGAGCAGGTGAGTGAGGCGTTTACTGTTTATTATGAACCGGAGTCCGGTATCTGTCTCGGTACACTGTCAGTATTATTACAGTAAACGTTTCACGACGCTGTCCTGAATTCAGCCCTGATCAATTACGTCATTTCACAGTTTCCATGTGGGTCATAAATAAATATATATTGATGAGAGCGATTACAAATAGTAAACAGGCTGTGAGGTTGTACAACAGAGGGTCATAAGACGCAGCGTCTCTGTTTCTGCTGTAACTGCGCACATCAGCTGTCAAAGCTGAATAACGGTCTGGTTCCTCCAACTGGAGGCGGGACATTACGGAGGCAAAATCACAGCAGACATTTGTTTCTCAAGTGAATGCATTACACTTCCGTACAACATATACTAGCCTACTATTATAACCACCCCCCACACACACACACACACACACACACACACAAATAAAATGCAAGACGTCTCTTTTTTGTTATTTTGCGACTTTGTTGTTTGATTTACTGTCCAACAAGAAATGTCCACAGTCACTTCAAACGGAGCTTCTGGTCCTGGAGCGCTTCATTTATTGTTTTCTAACTTCAAAATACAGATGTGCTGCTTGTACCTGATGTGTTGCAGATGCTGAGGTTTCCTGTGTTTTGACGGAGAGCTGCATCTTACCGTGCAGCTTCCAGGGCGGCACTGATGTGGTCATCCACTGGAGTCAGGTGGCAGGAAACTCTCCTGTCCACACCTTCTACCACAACCAAGACCAGCTCGCACGCCAGGACCAGCACTTCAGTGGCAGGACATCACTGTTCAAGGACCAGATCTCCAGAGGGAACGCCTCGCTCCGGCTGACAGGGGTGCAGGTTCAGGACCAGGGCAGATACAAGTGCTACACCAGCGTCATCACTGGAAACAGGGAGTCATTTATCAACCTGAAAGTGGACGGTATGAGAAACACACAGAAAACACAAAACCATTAACTTGTGTTTACTTTCATCCGTACATCCATCAAGATCCTCTGTTTTTCAGCTCCGGTCCATAAAGTCAACATTCAGCAGGTGGAGAACAGGATCACCTGCAGCTCAGAGGGGATCTACCCTCAGCCTGAGCTCACCTGGTCCACCAGCCCTCCATCCAGCGTGACCCTCCAGGACAAACCCACAGTCCAGCAGACTGAGCAGCAGCTCTACAGCATCAGTAGTTCTCTGATTCTTTCAGACAGTGTTACTGATCTGGTCTACAGCTGCACCGTCAGCACTCGCAGAAACTGGAGGAGAGCCAGTTGGTTTAAACAAAGTGAGTGTTTCTAAGAAGACCTGCAGTCACTGTGGAACGCTGAAAGAAACACCAGATATTTTATTACTTTCTTTCTTTTTTGTGTTTTATCATTTCAGCTTCTATCAGTGGTTGCAACACTGAAACAACAATCAGCTGCTCTTCCTCAAACACTTCCCTCCTGAGCTTCAGCCTCGTCTGGAGATTCAACCACAGTCAGATGATCCTGACCCAGACCGGGGCCGACGTCCCCTACACAGTCTCAGAGGAGTGGAGGCAGCGGGTGAAGGGTGTGTCTGAGTCAGGCAGCCTCACACTACAGGACTTATCTTCAGATCAGGAGGGAATATACACCTGTGAACGCAGTGATGCTGAGGAGACACACACCTTTCTGAGGATAGAGAAAAGTAAGATCAAGCATTTTAAACTATCAGCATGTTTAAGATTGTTGATTGGTTTCAACAAGTGGTTTAATTTAGTACTATTGTCACAGCCAGACTCTTAGACTGGGACAAACACAGGAGACTCACAGGTAAACTAAAAAAAGTAATTTACT
The DNA here is from genome assembly GCA_008360985.2 of Macquaria ambigua. Taxonomy (NCBI): domain Eukaryota; kingdom Metazoa; phylum Chordata; class Actinopteri; order Centrarchiformes; family Percichthyidae; genus Macquaria; species Macquaria ambigua. The sequence goes on from VMKM01003134.1 coordinate 28,188, forward strand.
TACAGTCAGTCAGTAGTGTGGGGAGTGGATGATGTTGTGTTATAAAACCAAAGAAAAGGAAACAAAAGCTAGAAAGCAGAGGTCTGTGGAGGAGGAGAGGAGATCTGCCAAAGGACTGGCTGCAGGTCTGGCTTAGATGCACGCGGCACACCTGGCCCAGGTGTGTCCCGTCCTGCTGATTAACCTCCGACAGGTCTGCAGCCCTGGAGACAGAAAACAGAGCAACAGCACTGCGAACAGAGCAGAGGAGCCGTCACTCTATCCAACTAGTAGATGTAAGTAACTTCGCTGGTGGTTGCTAGGGTGGTGGTGGAACGTAACTAAGTACATTTACTCAAGTACAAATTAGAGGTACTTGTACTCCACTACATCTCAGAGGCAAATATTGTATTTTTTACTCCACTACATTTGTCTGACATTGGTCTTTTGTGATAAACTGAAGGATGAAGAGTTCCTTCATGTGTTGAGGAGATCCTCCTCCTTCTTCAGCTAAATAAACTCTTTAAACTCTCCTTGGATCAGCTGGAAAATACGTCGTCACAAAGCTGAAAACAGGGCTGTTTTTCTGAGCTCATGAAAAGTAAAACTTTTTAGAGATACGTGGTTCTCACAGGACATATGATGATCTTATAGACCATGATGCATTGCTGTAGATTAAACCAGCCAACAGTATATAAAGGAGTTAAAATGAGCTCAACCTGAAACATCTACAGCAGGAAAATGCAACATCCACATTAATGCAGCAGCAACATTAATCCAGAAACAGCAGAAATAACAGGGATCATTTTACTGCACAGTGAATACTTTTACTTTTGACTACATTTTTTTAGTATGGTTTCGATTGACTTTTACTTGTAGTGGAGTATTTCCACAGTGTAGTATTAGTACCTGAATACTTCCTCCACCACTGTGCTAGGGTTTCACAGGTCTCTGTTGGGGCATTGCTGGGTGGTGGTTGCTAAATGGTTGTCAGGGCGTTGCTATGTGGTTGCTTGGGTGTTAAAAGGTGGCTGGAAGGACGCACTTGCAAATCTGAAGTGTCGCTGAATTTCTGATTGCTTTAAACATTAACAGCTGAGTGATCAGCGTGAGAAAACCTTGTGGATTGATACGCTTCAAACAAACGGTGACGCTGGCAATATGAAGATATCTGCATCATTAATACACTGCAGCCTAACATGTTGATGCTGCAGCAGTTATCAGTCAGTCCACTAGTGGGAGTTTGGTTTGTAGAAAGTTCAATAAACTCACTTTCTGTTTCAGGGAGTCAAACTGGTGTCGCAGGCATTATTGTAGCTGTGGTGTTTGGAGTCACTTTGGCTGCATTGCTGGCAGGCCTTGTACTGCACTGCACATTTAGAAAGGTACGAAGACACACTCTGCCTTCACTGATTATTTATTGTGGATGTTGTTTGTACTGATGATGATGATGTGTGTTGGACACAGAGAGAAACAGGACCCAACACGGTGCCATCAAACCTCCATGTGGTGAGTATTCCACCTTTCTCTCAAGTTAAAATGAACTGCTGTCTCGGCTAAACTGTTGGCCTGAATAAGAAGACACAAGCAGAGTGTAACTTCATGTGCAGCTAATGGAAAAAGATCAATTCTGGCAGAAAATATGACCAAATCAAATGAAGGCTTTGTGTTTGCTGCACAAATGTATTCTGTTCTGCAGATATTGTTCTTTATTCTGAAGTTTCTCTTTAATCTCTGGATGGATTCTGTTCAGTTTTGTTTGCAGGAAACAAAAAGAAATGAATGAAATGATTCATTGTGTGGAAGAAGCAACCCTTTGACTCGATGATGAAACCCTGAGTAACATCTACAAACTGCTGCTGGGAAATCAAGGTCACACTGTGCTGCTCTGAAGTGTGACTGCATTAAACTCATGTGAGCAAATCTCAAACAACACTGCAGGCAGCAAGCTTTACTGCTCCGGAGCAGGTTATGTTCCAGATAACAGATCAACACGTACTAAAGCCCCGCCTGCTGACCAATCAGGTCTCTTGGAAAATGACATCGCCAATAGAAAAGATGTGGAGCTCGGTACGTGGATCATGAGAGGAACTCTTTTTACATGAGCGATAGTTTCTGACTTATCTGTGTCAGCTTCTTGAAAGTCAAATCCATTTCACTGTGCTTTTGTATCCTGATATCATCCTACAACAGAGACTGACTGAAGCATTAAAGCCTTTGGATTATGATTTTATATTTATTTTTTATTTGCTCCCAAGTCCGTTTGACACAGCCGGGTTGCAGCTGAAAGAATCAGGCTAAAATGGTCAAACACTCCATAAGAACATCTAAGCACCATTCATTTAATGTAATACTACTGACGGGCAGTGATATTATCAGCCTGTTAATTTACACTTTCACACAGTCAGATATTTTTACCAGCTGGCCTTCCTGCATTCAGCAGCTGCAGTTGTGTTGCTTTCAGCCTGGATGAACACAGCTGAAGAGACTTTCACGTTTTCTTCTACGACATAAAATACGTCAGTAAATATCCACTTTTCCGTGTCTTAAAAAAGGCGGCTGCTAACAAGAGGCTAACTGAGACTACAGAGGTTGTCAGGGACATTAAACGTCATCACGCTGAACACAGAAACTCTTTTTTTTTTTATTGAAATAGAAATTATACAACAATATATAGCAAGTGATACATTAACAGTAGTAAACTCTTTAAAAAATGGAGCACACAATGTAAACAGAGTTAAAACCTAATAAAAGACAATAAATAAATAAATAAAATGAAATAGCTAAGGGGTCTCTTCTAATAATTGTAAGGCATCAATAATGTTAAATAGTTTTTTACCTTTTTTAGGGGTTGTGTCTTAATACATTTACATTGATGGATAAATAATTTACCTAAAATAAATAAAGTATTCAGTAGAAGTTCAGTTTTCTTATCCTTCATTACAATCCTAAATGTAATATCATTTCTGGTAAAATGGGAGAGAGAAAAGATTTTTGAGTTTTGATTCAATCAAACATGTCACACCAGAAAGTATTGCTATAAAGACAGAAGAAAAATAAGTCATCCGTAGTTTCTATTTCTTCATCACAGAAAATACAGTTATTGTGATCAGAGTTGAACCTTTGTCTGAGGATGAAGGATAAATATCGTTAAATACTTTAAAGTGAAGCTCTTTTGCTTTTGGAGGTAAAGGTGAGTTTAAGAAGTTAATGTGTGATTTCTTTAAGGTGGGTTGACAAAAGGTTTGAGAAGCTGAGTTCCTGCTGACCTGCACAGGGTATAAAACATTCGTAAAGAGACCACAGATCTCGTTATTTGAGAAATCATGTCCATCATCGTAGTTTTAATGGGGACACCGTGTGCTGCCACAAGATGGCAGTCATGTACAGATAATAATTCACTCTTTTTCAGGTTCAGCTGTGAACCAGATGCTTTGGAAAATAAATCTATGATCTGAACAGCTTCTGGAACCTGATCAACATTTTTCACAAACAAACTTGTGTCGTCTGCCAGCTGACTTCTGACTATTGATTATCAAAGACACTCAGCTGCTCAATATCTGAGTTTCTGATAAGAACTGAGAGCATTTCTGCTGCAACTAAGAGGAGTGAAGGTGAAATTGTGCAGCCTTGTTTTCTACCTGTTGACTGTAAAACGAGGGGAAGCACCACCTGATAAACATCTGGAGCTGTTAGTGTCACAGTAAAAGCATTTGATTACGTTCCTGAAATTCTCTCCAAAGCCACAGAGCTGAAGAAAAAGAATAAAGCCATCATCATGTATATATTCAATATATTCAAGCAGGTCGAGGACTATTCAATTCAATTCAGTTTTATTTATATAGCTCCATATCATAACAAAGTTATCTCAGGGCACTTTTTCTAGTAGAGCAGGTCTAGACCAACTCTTTATATTTACAGAGACCCAACAGTTCCCACCATGAGCAGCACTAGGAGACAGTGGCAAGGAAAAACCCCCTTTAACAGGTAGAAACCTCGAGCAGAACCAGAACCAGAACCAGGCTCTGGGTGGGCGGTCATCTGCCCACCGTGTGCAGAGCAGGAACACGGGGCAGCAGGTGGCTTCAACCACAGATCCAGACTCTACAGCTCCGGAGGCAGAAACACCTGCAGAAAGCAACAGAAGGAGAGAGAGAGGGGCACATTGTTATGTATTGATCAACCTCTCATAAATTTTCTATAGTTTCTTTTAGTGTTTCAAATAAAAGTACTTTGATATGTTCCCAAAGACATTTATAAAAATTAGCTGTAAGGCCGTCTGGGCCAGGAGAGCGATCAGGACTCAAGCACTGCAGTGCTCTCTCTGGATCCTCATATGAGATCTCTGCCTCAGTCATTTCTGAAATCCTCATTTATCTGAGGAATGAATTCTTTGATTTTGTCAAAGAAGATTTCTGCTGCATCGGGGGAGAAATTAGAAGAATACAAATTACTATAAAAGGAATAAGTTTCATTCATAAGTTCATGATCAATGTTCCCATGTTATTTTTCTCTAATCTACAAAAAGAAGAAGAATTTCTCTCTCCTTCCTCGATCCATGTTGCTTTAGATCTAATGTAAGCCCCCTTTGCTTTCCTTGTGTTAATACCATCCAGTTTGGTTTGTAGTGTGATTCATTTATTTTTGTCAGAATCAGTAATTGTGGGTTTATTGCAGCATAAACTTTTCTCTCTAGTCAGTTTGGCTTCTTCTAGCTGGGTGGATTGTTTCAGTGGTTTACTAAAGGATGTGGAAAAGTTTCTTATTCTAAATTTCAAAAAGTCCCATTTAGAGATATAAGAGGAAAGGTTGGCGTCTTCAGAGACTTCAGTAATAATGTCTTTGACCCCTGACAGCAGACCTCAGAATGTAACAGGCCGACATTAAACTTCCAACAACCCTTATTTCACTTGAAAGCCTTAGTGGGTTTCAGAGTTAAATTAATAGAGCAGTGGTCGGATAAGGGAGCGGTAGAGATCGAACAGTCAGCAACAGATTCTTTTATACAGTCAGATATGAACCAAAAATCAGTCCTAGACCTGCTTGAACCGTCTGGCTTAAACCAAGAAAACACTTTTAAATTAGGATGTAGGAAGCACCAAGGGTCAGTCAGACTGTGGCTGCTACAGAAATCCTCTACATGAGGATTATATTGATGGTTATGAAACTTGGTGGCTGAGCGGTCCAACCACTCATTACACACCAGACTGAAGTCACCTCCTAACTCTATATTATTAGTTGGGTATCTGAGTTTCAGATCCTTAATAAGATTATTGATTTCAGAAAGTAAACTCTTGTTCTGGTTTAAATCACTGTATCCATAAATGTTCCCCAAAATAATAAAGGAGTGCTCAGTTGACAAAACACACAGGATCCAGTGTCCGTCCATACTTTCTTTGGAAGTAATTATTTTCCCGGGAAGTTGTGAAATAAAATTGCAGAACCTGCAGAGCGATTGGTCCCATGACAAAATAAAATCTTATCACCTGATTGGTTGGTCCAGAACTTTTCACCAGTTTCATTAGAATGAGTCTCTTGTAGCAAAACGCAGTGCGGATTCTTGCTTTTGCAAAAAAGAAAAATTGCCTTTCGTTTAATACTGTCTCTAAGGCCCCTTGAGTCCGTGATCTGCAGACTACGCGGCATGAGCCAATCACAGCACACTCACAGTTGTCAATCATGACGTGACACAACGTTTTTATAGCATCAAATAACTAATTAAAAACAAACTGATCAGAAAAACGAACCCTTGAACAAACATCAGCGTGATAAGAACTACCTGAAATGACAGAAACCATCTTTAGGAACATTTTATTTGATGTGTACTTTGACTTTTCAGTTTTTCAGTCACGTCCCATCCGCTAACATGGAGGAGGCGGGGTTCATGACCTGTACCGCAGCCAGGGGAGATCCAGAAGTTTTAGTTTCACTTTTGGGGAGCTGTCTCGTCGTCCATCTTTATATACTGTCTCTGCAGAGGAAGATGGTGGTGTCCTTCGCTGTGTGTCTGGTTTTGGGGAGTCTCCTCAGGGTGCTGACTCCTGTTAGAGCAGGTGAGTGATGCGTTTACTGTTTATTATGAACCAAAACACCGAGACAGAGTCCTACATGTGAAAACCTGCGCAGCAATAAACTTGAATGTGGTACTTCCTTACTTTACGAAAGTAAACCGACACGGTGCTGTAGCTCATATACAGGCAGATTTCACGACTCTGTCCTGAATTGAGACAATTACGTAATTTCGCAGTTTCCATGTGGGTAATAAATAAATATTGATGAGAGAGATTACAAACAGTAAACAGGCTGTGAGGTTGTACAACATTTGTTTCTCAAGTGAATGCATTACGCTTCCGTATTATGGAGGACCGTAACTGCCATATTTAAAAATAAATGACTCAAATAATAATAATATTCCATTAAATGCACCAAAAATAATATTAAAAATATGTGTAGGCATTAATTAATTGATAAAATGTGAAATAAATTAATATATTTTTTTAATATTACAAAATGTATTTTGATCAGACTTGGCTGGGCGGGTCAGTGAGTAATGTGGGTGGGCCAGTGCCGCCCAGGCCCATTACTCATGTATCAGGGATTGGATCCAGGTGCAGACAGACTTGGAGCAGTTTCAATAGTTTATTTAACACAAAAGGCTTACATGAAGGTACAGGTAGGCAGGTAGACGGACAGACAGGAAGGGGGGGGGGGGTGAAGAAGTAAACAAGGGCATCAGCAAATGAGTGCAGGTGTGGGAAATGAGAGACACGAGGACAGGAACCAGGAAGGATTTTAAAATAACAGGAAACACAGACAAATAACAACGGGATGTAACAGCACCCCGGCCCCTTAAGGACGGATCCTAAAAGGGACACCAAACAAGGCGGGTGGAGGGAGCCCGGAGGAGGGACCCAAGGCACATGCACTCGACAGAGGACGGGCAAAAACCCTCAGGTGGATGGCCAGGAGGCAGGGCAGGGTCCTGGTCTGGACTGGTGCTGGCAGGACCACTTACTCAGGAGCTGGAACAGGTGACGACTGTAACCCAGCAGGAACTGAGGGAGAGTGCAGCAGAACTAGAGGCTGGGGCTGGACAGGAACAAGTGTCGACCGGACCGCCGACTCTGAAACAGGAACAGAGGTCGGCCAGTTTGCAGACTCGGGAGCAGAAACAGAGGTCGACGGGAACGAGGAGCAGGAGTCAGCTGGGCTGCCAACCCAGAATCAGGAACAGGGGGCTGCTGCAGCACAGCATTCAACAAGGTGCTGGAAACATTCCTCAGACATGTTGGTCCATATTGACATGATAGCATCACACAGCTGCAGATTTGTCGGCTTCACATCCATGATGCGAATCTCCCGTTCCACCACATCCCAAAGGTGCTCTATTGGATTGAGATCTGGTGACTGTGGAGGCCATTTGAGTTCAGTGAACTCATCGTCATGTTCAAGAAACCAGTTTGAGATGATTTGAGCTTTGTGACTTGGTGCGTTATCCTGCTGGAAGTAGTCATCAGGAGATAGGTACACTGTGGTCATAAAGGGATGGACATGGTCAGCAACAAAACTCAGGTAGGCTGTGGTGTTTAAATGATGCACATTTGGTACTAAGGGGCCCAAAGTGTGCCAAGAAATGATCCCCCACACCATTACACCACCACCACCACCTTGATACAAGGCAGGATGGATCCCTGCTTTCATGTTGTTGTCCAAATTCTGACCCTACCATCCGAATGTCGCAGCAGAAATCGAGACTAATCAGACCTGGCAACGTTTTTCCAATCTTCTATTGTCCAGTTTTGGTGAGCCCGTGTGAATTGTAGCCTCAGTTTCCTGTTCTTAGCTCACAGGAGTGGCACCCGGTGTGGTCTTCTGCTGCTGTAGTCCATCTGCTTCAAGGGTCGACGTGTTGTGCGTTCAGAGATGCTCTTCTGCAGACCTCGGTTGTAACAAGTGGAGTTATTTGAGTTACTGTTGCCTTTCTATCACCTCGAACCAGTCTGGCCATTCTCCCCTCACCTCTGGCATCAACAAGGCATTTTCTCCCACAGAACTGCTGCTCACTGGATATCTTCTCTTTTTCGGACCTTTCTCTGTAAACCCTAGAGACGGCTCCTTATTGTGGATTTACATTCTTCTCTGTTCAGCACACTTCAGTATCGAAGGAGGAATATTTAACAGGAGCATGACTGCAGTCAAGAGCTCCGTGTTTTTGGTGGTTTGACCTTTCTTTGTGTTTTTAAATATGTAATTATCTTTATTTATTTCATGTTTTCCACCATAAGGTTTTGCTTACAATCTCTCACCAACAAACATATATAATAAAGTATATAGTGTCTTAAGATTGAGTCAAGTCAACATGAAACATTAGTACATTCACATTCACAAAGCATAAGACACAAAGTACGAGACATTCATGTTACATTCGTTCCTCTTACACAAAACACCTACACACCTATACTTCTGATTAATGATTTCATTATCTGTTATTGGCCTGTTGGAAACTGTCTTTCAGTGCTCTGGTGCCTTTTACTACTCTTTTGACTAAAGTGCTCAGTTGTTTACCTGTTTATATAAGATATTTTATTCAAATTATGTTTAATATCTTGAACTTTTTTAAGTAAAAGATTGTCATGTTCTAATTTTAATGTTTGCAATCTTTCTAAGTCATCCATGGCATTAGTTTGTTTATGAATAATATGAAGACAATTCATTGATTTTTCTACTCTGTGCATCTCTTTATCAAGTTCTTGCTTCTTTTTAACTGGTTGGTGTGCCTTTTTTTATACTGCTTTGCTTATTACCAGAGTTATAATTTGAGGTTTTATTGAGTTTTATAACCAGAATATCCAGTAATAAGCATCTTAAAATCAGCTGAGCTCAGGTTACTAAGCCAGTTGTTGGACCGTGTTGATTTAATAAGAAAGAAAGAAAAAATAAATGATGTTACGGAGTGCTGTAGACAGAAGATTAACAGCTTCATGTTGTAACTGGATTCTTTCACAACCTGCTGGGAGACGTTCACAAACACACCCACAATGAATGCTTTCGTTTTTAGCTTTAAATTCCTAAGCAAGACATTTCCTTGTTACTGAAAAACAAAATGCAACATATAAACCAACAACAACAGAAAAAGGTGTTTTACTTCTGATCTCACTGCCAACCTGACCTGAGTCCTCCTCATCCCAAAGAACGTTTTGATTTAGCCGACTTTTAAATGTTGTGTTGTTTTCTGCACATTTTCTCATTTTAAAGCTGCAATAATACATATTTTTACTTCTACAATGATCAAATGAAAATGTATAATGGGGAAAGGGGTCACTCTTAGTGATAAATACACAGAGAATTCTCACCAGCTCTGCAGCTTGAAGGAGCATTTTAGCCTCTTTTAGCTCATAGTTTTGGTTTTACAGCACATTTACTCTCTTGGTGCTCTCATCAGCCTCATTTCCAGCAGCAGCAGGCAGCTGTTTATAGCAAACAAGCTGCGATAAACCCACCGTACACTATGTCCAGCAACAAACAGCAGACAGACACAGCTGCTGAACACAGAGCAGCATTTAGCAGCTAAAGAGCCTGAAGAAGAGTGAATATTGGACTCACACTTAATAATTAATACTGTTGCTCTGTCTGCTGGATGTGTAAATGTTTGTAAAATGTTGGCCTAAACAAAAGAAAATGTTCCTTTATTTTTATAGTGTGAGTTTGATTCATACGGTCAAAAATATAATCATGGAGGCTCTGAAACCTTAACGGATGTCTCTTCACCTGATGTTTTACAGATGCTGAGGTGTCATGTGTTTTGACGCAGAGCTGCATCTTACCGTGCCAATTACTGGCTAAAAATAAAGTACCGGTAGTTATTGAGTGGAGTCAGGTGACAGGAAACACTCCTGTCCACTCCTTCTACAACAACCAAGACCAGCTCGCACTCCAGGACCAGCACTTCAGATGCAGGACATCACTGTTCAAGGACCAGATCTCCAGAGGGAACGCCTCGCTCCGGCTGACAGGGGTGCAGGTTCAGGACCAGGGCAGATACAAGTGCGACATCAGCACCAATACTGGAAAGAGGGTGTCATATATTAATCTAAATGTGGAAGGTAAGAAATTCAAAGTTAATACAGGAAACACAAACAATTACAACAAATGCTGTTTGCTTCTGTTTTATGTGTATTTGCTGTAATTTCTAAGCTGTAAAACATCATATTGGACTTTTGTGAAATCAATTAATTGTTTATCAATGACTCATTAAGTCAACCTAAATGTTCATTCATCATTCGTGAGCTTTTCTAACTTATTACAACATTATAAAATACTTTCAATTCAATTCAGTTTTATTTATATAGCGCCATATCATAACAAAGTTATCTCAGGGCACTTTTTCGAGTAGAGCAGGTCTAGACCGACTCTTTATATTTACAGAGACCCAACAGTTCCCACCATGAGCAAGCACTAGGTGACAGTGGCAAGGAAAAACTCAGTTTTAACAGGTAGAAACCTCGAGCAGAACCAGAACCAGGCTCTGGGTGGACGGTCATCTGCCTCGACCGGTTGGGTTGAAGGGGGACGGGAGGAAAGAGAACATACAGCAGCACAGTACAGTTCCACATAGAGATGTGAAGTAATAGTTGTGGTAATGGTACTGATGATAACACCAACTAAATAATACTAAGAGCAATATTATAATAGTAATACTAATAATAAGAGCAATAACAGTAATAGCAGCAGCGGGTGCAGAGCAGGAGTACGGGGGCAGCAGGTGGCTGCAACCATAGATCCAGACTCTACAGCTCCAGAGGCAGAAACACCTGCAGAAAGCAAAAGAAGGAGAGAGAGAGGAGAGTGATGTGGATAAAAATCGTGAAGATGGGCCAGATGTCTTCAAGATCTCTTCCACACGTTAAAAACAGTCAGGCACTCAATGAAGAAAAACTCGGAGTCCAAAAAGAGAGTTCAGATGCAAGCAGAGTTTACTGTTCAAACAAGCAGTACAGCAAACGAGTTCGTCCATGGAGGAACTGAACATGTAATGCACAAATCCTGCCTTTTATACTCTCAAAACCCCTCCTTCTGGGGTAACGCCGCCCCAAAGTTCTTCCCGATAGCTTTGATCGTTTTACTTCTTTCAGACACCATTAATTTTCTTTATTACCCCGTCCACTAGGGACCTCATAGATTTTGAGAAGCAATGGTGTCCTTAATTTCGGAAGCAACGTCATCCGCTAGGGGCCCCATAAATCCTGAGAAGCAATGGTGTTTTTTCCCTCAGAGTTCACTCACAGTTGAGTGCACCTGACCATGACCTAACCGTGTCCCATGTAGCTGCTGTGACATCTCTCACCGATTATTTATTAGCTTGTTATTGCAGATTTTAAGACTCCAATGTAATTTACAGCTTACTGCAGTTTTTAACAATGTTGTGCACCTTATCAGGCTCTCTGTGAGACCAGCTTCTGAGACCATTATTATCATTATTATTTCTTGTTTCCAGTTTTCAGAATATGTCATGCAGTACATCATACAACTTTTTGATCCCACAAGAGAAAGCACACAACTACAGGAAGAAGTTGAATTAGTAACAAGCATTGATGGGATATGAGGGCGTACAGATGGAGAGGAAGAGGAGGAGAGAGGAGCTCAGTGCATCATAGGAAGTCTCCCGGCAGTCTAGGCCTATAGCAGCATAACTAAGGGGTGGCTCAGGGCTCACCTGAGTCAGCCCTACTATAAGCTTTATCAAAGAGGAAAGTCTTAAGCCTACTCTTAAATGTGAGGAGGTTGTCCGCCTCCCGTACACAAACTGGGATCTGGTTCCACAGGAGAGGAGCTTGATAGCTGAAGGCTCTGGCTCCCATTCTACTTTTAGAGACTCTAGGAACCACAAGGAACCCTGAATTCTGGGAGCGCAGTGCTCTAGTGGGGTAATAGGGTACTATGAGCTCTTTAAGATATGATGGTGCCTGACCATTTAGGGCTTTGAAGGTGAGGAGAAGGATTTTAAATTCTATTCTGGATTTTACAGGGAGCCAGTGTAGAGAAGCTATATTGGAGAGATATGATCTCTTTTCCTGGTTCTTGTCAGTAAACGTGCCGCAGCATTCTGGATCAGCTGGAGAGTCTTAAGGGACTTATTGGGGCAGCCTGATAATAGAGTTGCAATAATCCAGCCTAGACGTAACAAATGCATGGACTAGTTTTTCTGCATCTTTTTGAGACAGGATGTGCCTGATTTTTGCAATGTTACGTAAATGAAAAAAGGCAGTTCTTGAAGTTTGTTTTATGTGGGAGTTAAAGGACATATCCTGATCAAATATAACTCCAAGATTCCTTACGGTGTCGCTGGAGGCCAGGGCAATGCCATCTATCAGAATCAGAATCAGAATCAGAAATCCTTTAATAGTCTCACAGTGGAGAAATTTACATTGTTACAGCGCAGATAAGAGGTAGAATAAAAGATAAATGCGGATATAAATAGAAAATAATTTAAATGATTAAATAATAAGTAAGAGCACGGTAAGTACACATCCATAAAGTATATGAAGTGTATAAGGTGAATAAAGTGTGTGGGAGTGTATATATTGCACATAAGTGTTATTATTGCACGACAGTGAGGTAACAGTTCGTGTAGTGGTCTACCAGGGTCCATGGTGGTTGTACAGTCTGACCGCTGCAGGAAGGAAGGACCTGCGGTATCTCTCCGTGAGACACCGCGGGTGAAGCAACCTGTCACTGAAGGAGCTGCACAGTGTAGACAGGGTGTCCTGGAGGGGGTGGGACGTGTTGTCCAGCAGGGATGACAGCTTGTCCATCATTCTCCTGACTCCCACCACCTCTACCGTGTCCAGAGGGCTCCCCAAGACAGAGCTGGCCTTCTTTACCAGTTTGTCGAGTCTCTTCCTGTCGGCAGTCGAGATGCTGCTGCCCCAGCAGACCACTCCATAAAAAATGGCTGATGCCACCACGGAGTCAAAGAAGGTCTTCAGGAGTGCCCCCTGCACTCCAAAAGACTGCAGTCTCCTCAGCAAATAGAGTCTGCTCTGTACCTTCTTATACAGAGCAGCAGAATTATCTGTCCAGTCCAGTTTATTGTTCAGGTGAACTCCCAGGTACTTGTAAGATTTTACAATCTCAATGTCCGTTCCCTGGATCTTCACTGGTGTGGGGGGAGAATGTTGGCGCCTCCTGAAGTCAACCACCATCTCCCTAGTCTTCCCTGTGTTGAGTTGGAGGTGGTTCCTCCGACACCAGAGGGCAAAGTCCTGCGTAGTTTCTCTGGACTCTCTGTCATCCTCATCAGAGATAAGGCCGACAATGGCAGAGTCGTCAGAAAACTTCTGCAGGTGACAGGTTGGTGTATTATGGGTGAAGTCTGCAGTGTAGAGGGTGAAGAGAAATGGTACCAGAACCATTCCCTGGGGGGCCCCCGTGCTGCAGACAATTGTGTCGGACTGACACTCCCTGGTCCTCACGTACTGTGGACGGTTGGAGAGGTAGTCCAGGATCCAGGAGGTGAGGTGGTGATCCACCCCGGAACTCACCAGCTTGTCCCCCAGAAGCATAGGCTGGATGGTGTTAAAAGCACTGGAGAAATCAAAAAACATGATTCTCACAGTGCTCCCAGCCTTCTCCAGGTGGGAGAGGGATCTCTGAAGGAGGTAGATGACAGCGTCATCCACCCCGAATCCCAGGTTGATAGGCGAACTGCAGAGGGCCCATCGATGGTCTCACAAAGGGCTGAAGATAGCCAAGGACCAGCCTCTCCAGGGTCTTCATCAGCTGTGATGTCAGCGCCACCGGCCTGTAGCTATTGAAATCCTTGGGGTGGGGAGTCTTTGGCACAGGTACCACACAAGATGTTTTCCACAGTAGTGGTACCCTCCCTTGCTTCAGGCTCAGATTGAAGAGGATCTCCACTATCCCACACAGCTGGTCTGCGCAGGATCTGAGGAGCCTTGAGCTGATGCCATCTGGGCCCGCAGCCTTCCTTGCCTTACACCTTCTAAGTTCACTCCTCACCTGGTTCATTGTGAGGGACAAGGTGGAGGTAGCAGGAGGGGGGGGTGGAGCAGGAGACAGAGTGGATGTGTAGAGTGGTCGTGGGCTGGGGGTTGAGGGACAAGGGGGGGTGGAAATGGGAGGGGTAATAGGGCCATGTCCTGGCAGTAAGGACAAAGGAGGTTGCAGCAGGGGGGAATGGGAATGGGCCGGGGGAGGGCTGCCTAGCTGATCAAATCTGTTGAAGAAAATGTTCAAGTCATTCACCCACTTTAGATCCCCCTTGGTCTGGGTGTCTGGTTCCTTGTACCCAGAGATGGTTTTTAGGTCTTTCCAGATTCCACTGACATTCCTCTGCTGCAGCTGCTCCTCCATCTTCTTCCTGTAGCTGTTCTTTCCCTCCCTGATCTTCCTCCTCAGCTCCCTCTGTACAATCCTCAGCTCCTCCTTGTTGCCTGACCTGAAGGCCCTCTTTTTGTCCCTGAGAAGAGCCTTTATGTCAGGGTTAATCCAGGGTTTGTTATTCGAGAAGCACCGAACTGTTTTGGTTGGTACGGTGTTCTCTACACAGAAGTTGATGTAGTCCGTAATACAGTCTGTAAGATTGTTGATGTCCTCCCCATGAGAGTCTGTAAACACATCCCATGCAGTAGAGTCAAAACAGTCCTTAAGGGCTTCCTCAGCCCCCTCAGACCATCTCTTCACAGTGCGTGTGGACACTGGCTGCCTGCCGACGATGGGCATGTACACAGGCAGGAGGTGTACCAGGTTGTGGTCCGATCTGCCCAGGGGAGGAAGAGGTGATGATCTGTATGCCTCTTTGGTGTTGGCATACAGTAAGTCCAGTGTTTTATTGTCTCTGGTGGTGCAGGTGACATACTGCTTGTATGTGGGCAGAGTGGTGGAGAGAGAGGCATGATTGAAGTCTCCAGAGATCAGAAGGAGGGCATTTGAGTGCTGTGTCTGTAGCCTGCTCACAGTGGTGTTGATGACGTCACACGCTACGTCGGCGTTAGCAGAGGGGGGAATATACACAGCTACCGTGATAACATGCGAGAATTCCCTCGGCAGATAGAATGGCCTCATGCTAACGGCTAGTAGCTCGATGTCCTTACTGCACATCCTCTCTTTAATAGTAGTGTGCCCAGGGTTACACCATCTATCATTCACAAACACAGCAAGCCCTCCTCCCTTCCTCTTACCACACTCCTTCGTCCTGTCCGCACGCAAC
Organism: Macquaria ambigua; assembly: GCA_008360985.2. Lineage (NCBI taxonomy): Eukaryota > Metazoa > Chordata > Actinopteri > Centrarchiformes > Percichthyidae > Macquaria > Macquaria ambigua. The sequence goes on from VMKM01003134.1 coordinate 43,396, forward strand.
AGATGAAAACCTTCCAGTGTTGCGTTCGTGTCCGGGGTTAGCTCGGTTAGCCATGTCTCCGTGTACAGCATGATGCTACACTCCCGGTACTCCAACTGGTGCCGGGTCAGCGCCGCTAGCTCATCCATCTTATTGGGAAGAGATCGTACATTCCCCATGATGATGGATGGAAGGACAGCTCCGGCGCGGCGTCCCCTTCTCTTCCTCCTCAGCTCGCAGGGAACATTGGGTCTCTCGGTGGTTAGCATCGACATGCTACGGGATGCTAACAGCTGATCCCTAGTGTACACAATGCGGCGTTGGCTGCACGTGGGACCCCCGGACACGGACGTAAATAAAAGCAGTAAAAGGGCAAGTGCCCAAAAAACGGATTTGGTATCCATGGTACACTAATAACTTAATTAGTATTTACAAAAGAAAGAAGTGAAAAAGAAAGTTAAATAGGAAAATATAAAAGAAACTACTCAGTGTTGAGCAGGAGCGCTGTAACAGGCTGCCACTGGCGCAGCGCCAGAAGCCGAAAAAGCGATCTAGAGAAACTATATCTTTAGATAATGTGTTTCTAAGGTGTTCGGGGCCAAGTACAATAACTTCAGTTTTGTCTGAGTTTAACATCAGGAAATTGCAGGTCATCCAGGTTTTTATGTCCTTCAGGCATGCTTGAAGTTTAGCTAATTGATTGGTTGGTTTCATCAGGGCTGATTGATAAATATAATTGGGTATCATCTGCATAATAATGAAGATTTATGGAGTGCTTCCTAATAATATTGCCTAAAGGAAGCATATATAAGGTGAATAGAGTTGGTCCAAGCACAGAACCTTGTGGAACTCCGTGACTAACTTTGGCGTGCATAGAGGATTCATCATTAACATGTACAAACTGATATCGACCTGATAAATAGGATTTAAACCAGCTTAGTGCAGTGCCTTTAATGCTAATTAAATGTTCTAGTCTCTGTAATAGAATGTTGTTAAGTTTCAGTTCAAATGGATCCCAGAAAGCAGAACGCGCACACAGCCAGGTCTATAGTGTACACAAGTTTATTGAACAATGGTGACTGGGCGGGCAGAGGCAGGCGGAGAGCCAAGACTTCCAGAGGCTGTATTAACGATGGCAGGCAGAGCAGGAGGCAGGCAGAGCAGGCTGGGTTGGCAGGGCAGGCTGAGGCTGGAAACTGATACCGGACTGGAGCGGGTCTGAAGCGGAGGAGAAACTGAAGTTAGGCAGAGGATTAGCTGTAGCATGAGTTTGACTAGTCTCAGAGGTGAGTCAAAGTTACCACACAGGTGAACGGACAATCTGACGAAGAATGAGGACCTGCGCCAGGTATTTCAGGACTGCGAAGGTGATTGCTGATGAGCCTCAGCTGCGCCAGGAACCAGCAGGAGACAGGTGGCTTACGCCCAGGTGTAGACACAGACAGACAGACAGACAGACACACACGGGCAGGGAAAACAGGAGGCAAAACAAAAGGGAACAGGGGAGCAACCCTAACCATAACAGAATGTGATGGTCAATGGTATCGAATGCAGCACTAAGATCTAACAAGACAAGTACAGAGACAAGTCCTTTGTCAGATGCAATTAGAAGGTCATTTGTAACTTTTACCAGTGCTGTCTCTGTGCTATGATGCACTCTAAATCCTGACTGAAAATCCTCAAACAGCTTATTGTTGTGTAGAAAGTCACACAACTGATTGGCGACTGCTTTCTCAAGGATCTTAGAGAGAAAAAGAGGGTTAGATATAGGTCTATAGTTTGACAAAACCCCTGGATCAAGAGTGGGCTTTTTAAGAAGAGGTTTAATTACAGCTACTTTAAAGGACTGTGGCTCATAGCCTTTTAATAAGGACAGATTGATCATATCTAGTAAAGAAGTGCTAACTAAGGGTAAAATTTCTTTAAGCAGCCTAGTTGGGACGGGGTCTAAGAGACACGTTGATGGCTTAGATGAGGAAATCATGGAAGTTAGCTGATTAAGGTTGATGGGAGAAAAGCAGTCTAAATGTACATCAGGTTTTACAGTTGTTTCTAAGGTTCCTGTGTTTAAAGATAAGTCAGTACCAACTGAGGGCAGGAGGTGCTGAATTTTGTCTCTAATAGTTAGAATTTTATCATTAAAGAAGCTCATGAAGTCGTTACTACTGAGGTCTATAGGAATACATGGCTCAACAGAGCTGTGACTCTCTGTCAGCCTGGCTACAGTGCTGAACAGAAACCTGGGGTTGTTCTCATTTTCCTCTATTAAT